>CABEEJ010000714.1:98913-127009 GCA_901482245.1 Timema douglasi | reverse complement strand
GGGGGGGGTTGAATATGATTCTTAGAGCCCTGTTGAGAAGATTTTGTCCAAGAGTTGATGAGGTTAGGATAGTGTAGCCTGTGTTTAGGATTAATATGAGTTTGTCTAGTCCTTCAAAACACCGGGTGATGAGTGGTATGTCATTGGAAGGTTGTTTCTTGAGAGGCTCTTTATTGGCTATGGTTCTATTAATTTTACTGTTAACTATGTGTTTAGGGTATCCCCAGGCTATGAAAGCCTCGAAGTGTTAAGGTCTTCTTCCTCAGAACATATACGTTTGGCTTTGGCAGCTAGGCTATAGGGTAGAGTGTTTTACATGAAGAGGATGATTGCTTTGGAAATGGAGGCACTGTTGATGGATGGTGGCTTTGGTGTGGACTGTGGTGTTGTTATTTCCCTCAAGAAGTTTTAGTTCCAGATCCAAGAATAGGGCATAGTGTTGTGAAAGCTTCCCTGAGGGTGCTATGGTTATTGAAATTGTTCAGGAACTGTAAATACTTAGTTTCAAAACCTATCCAAATCATTAAGACGTCGTCGATAAATCTCATCCATTGTCCTCTAGTTTGTCCATGAAGAGGTTAGCATAGGAGGGGACAATACATGTACCCATCGCCCTCCCTCGGATTTGAAGATCATGTTTGTTCATGATGCGGAAATTGTTCTTTTTAAGTATGAGATGTGGATTCTACTAGAAAGGTGGTGGATGGTTTAGTTTTTCTTCAAGAGGCACAGGCATTAACTCTTTGTCCAGTGGAAGCAATGTTAAATATGAACTGTGTTCTTATTTTCATTTTATTGTGTTTGTTCCTTTTATGTATTTCTATCCACCTTTCCTGTACCTTCCTCTAAATAAAGTACAATTAACTCATAAAGCGAAAAGAGGTTTTCCTTAAAGATATATTCTATGAAATAATATCATACCTATGTGTTGGAGTTCCTCCGACTTAGAAAACTCGTTCCCTGCGATAACGAGCAGTGTGGCAAGGTTGATACCCGCATACTCGTTGGGTTGCACCTCAAATCCCTTACGGTACCAATGGATGGCACTAGCGAGGCTTTCCTTATCTGAGTGGCGAGATTCCACAAACTTGTCTTTGTATATCCGACCGCAGAGACACAGCATGTCTGGCACATGATTCTCTTTCTTCTCCAGCGCCTTCTCAATCACACTCACCGCCATCTCCCGGTCACCCTCATTGTTACGCCTATAATAACAATGTGTGTTTAATAAGTGTGATCTCTTTTGAGTGTACAGTCCAATCATAAATCCTGTACACCTAAATGATAATATATAATTTTTAAAAAATGGGTAATTTTTGGCATTTTTTTTTTCCAAATTCATAATTTTTTTAAAACACTTAAACTTTTTTCCAATGCATCTTAGGACTCTTTTAAGATTGTACACATACATTAATTACGCTAATGGAATAGAAACAAGGAAGGTAGATTTTGAGAGAAATATACTCATATTTAGGTGAAGGGAGGGTGGAAAGCCGTTTCGAAAAAACCCACCCTCAGTCCACAAGACCAGGATTTAAACCTTAATCTCGTCATGGGCAATCCGGTCAAACATGGAAGTGATGCATTAGAGCCAGGGCTTCTCAACCCAGGGGTCGCGTAAATAATATTGGGGGCTGGAGGACATTTTGAAAATGCCATAAATAATATGTAACTAATCTCTCAACATGACAGTAACACTAATAACCTACTAATTTTAAGCTGGGTAGCAGACAACAGGTCCTTTGTACAGGTTTGGCGGCAAGGATGGGATCATCTCAGCTTGTGGAAAAGGGAGGGCCAGCTGATGGCCAGGGATATTTACAAAAGGTTTGAAAGTACTTTCTGTTGCGACTCATTCTTAGCAGCTTGTACCTTTCAAGTGAGACAGAGATAGATAGAAATACTAGCAGGTAGATTTCAAACCTTATAATCAGTACTAACCAGTTGAGTTCCACAACAGTTCACCAACTCGTGTCACTAAATAGTTTCGCCCGGCGCAGAAGGCCTTATTAGCAGTTTGTGATCCATCGTGATTGGAGCTCTTGCTAGTTGTTCACTGATCAGTTGTTAAGTTTGACAACGTTTCTTGTACAATGCTAAGTTGTTTAGTTGTTCTTCTAGTGTCTCTAGTGTACACAGATGTACTCGATGAGCAAATAATTAACTGTCACCAGTTATTGGCTAACATCATTTCAAAGACAAATTGCAATATAATCGAAACTATCTTACCCATGGAAAAGTGGTTAAATTTGTCAAAGACTAAGACAGCAGATAATACTGAAGCTATAAATCCTACAGAGCCGGTATCATCCAGTACTAACAAGAATATGCAGATATATGAAATTGAAGATATTTCTCATTTGCGCACAAAAAAGAGGAAATACAATGAAATATTTTTGCAATATGGATTTACTTTTATTTCCACAAATATTGAAGACAGACCTATCTGCTTGATTTGAAATGAATGCTTGGTGAGTGAGTCTCAAACCTGCAAAATTAAAGAGAAATCTACACACAAAGCATGCTTTCTATTCCAATAAGCTTGTCCAGTTTTTCGAGAGGCTATTAGAATTATAAAAAAAAAAAAAAACAATCTCTTGAAACTCATGTACTCGTCGATAAAAAGTACTTAAAAGCATTTTATGAAGCCTCTTACTTAATTGCAAATGCTAAGAAACCATACACCATTGCCGAAGAGCTTGTGTCGCCAAAGGCAATTAGAATGAATGAAATTATTCACGGGAAAAGATATGTAGACGAATTTTAAGAAATTCCACTGTCAAATGATACTGTGGGTAAACGAATTTTAGATATTAGCAATTATCAGTGTGAGCATCTTATTGAAAGAATTAAAGAGAGTTTGAAATTTGCAGTTAGGCTGGATGAATCGACTGACATTACAAACTCCGCAAAGCTATTAGCATATGTCAGGCATTGTTACGGTAACAGGGTACACGAATATTTACTATTTTTTCGGTCGTTAGATGAAGGTACAAATAGTGAGGCCATTTTTTAAAAAGTGAATAAATTTTTCAAGTAAGTAGGGCTAGAATGGAATAACTGTTTTAGAGTATGTACTGACGGCACAGCGACAATGACAGGAAGAATAACTGAATATCAGATCAAAGTTAAATCTGCAAGCAATAGGCCTACCAATTCACTCATTGCATGATTCATCGAGAGGCATTAGTGGCCAAGAAAATTTCTACAGATCTGAATGCTGTACTACAAGATGTAGTTAAGGTTATTAATTTTATAATAAAGGAAATTGATAAAACTAAAGAAAAAGGAAAGATAAATAAAAATATGTAAATGGTTTTCACAATGAAAATTGGCTGTGCAAATTATTCTGTCAGATTTATTAGAAAAACTCAACAAACTTAATGTGTCTCTCCAAGGGAAGAGCACGAATATTTTTGCACTTAAAGATAAAATTCAGACTTTCAAAAAAAATTAAACATTTGGATGAATAAAGTAGAAAATGACTCATTTGAAATGTTTTCATACAAAGAGGATTTTATTGTTGATAATATTCTTAGCTTTGAATTGATTAAGCAGATAACAAATGAACATTTGATATGCTTGGAAAACAATCTTCAGAAATATTTTCTACTGGAATTAAGACAATAATCAATTAAATTGGATTTAAAACCCTTTTATCGTGGAAATGGAAAATGTGAAGTATCTCTCGTTGAAAGTCCAAGAAGAATTTGCAGAAATTTCATGTGATTCAAACCTCAAAATTGAATTTTCAAAGAAAAACTTTTAACACTTTTTGGCCTGGTGTTAAGGATAATTTCCTATATTGCCGAAGTTAGCGATGGCAGCTCTTCTGCCATTTGTTACCACCTATTGGTGCAAATCGGCATTTTCGACAATGATGGCAATTTAAACCAAATACCGCTCAAGTCTTAAGAACATTGAGATCGCTATGAGAGCAGCAGTGACAAATATTAAGCCATGATTTGAGTTATTGTGTCAGAATAAGCAATCACAGCCATCCCATTAAAGATAAACGTATTCTTATCTTTGTTCAGCCTTCAGTAAAATTTTCTTTGGTATATTCAAATTTGATATTACAAATTAATTGATATTTTTTTATTTTGCATTTTCTTACTTATACTTTGCATGTCAATATACTATATACACAAATTTTTAATAGAATGAATTATTTGAAGAAATTTAAATTTTTGATATTTTCATACACTATTTTTTAGTCAACATAATTATTTAATTATATAGCTATACTTATATTTAAGGTACTTTATTTTTTTGCTCAAACAGGATTCCATCAAAAAAGGTTCATGCAAAAGAGTATGCGCACAAACTGGTAAATCGATTATATACAGTGTTAATACCAATTGCATTTATGACATTGAGTGAAGGGTCATGAAAAAATGTGTCTAGTTCAAAGGAGTCGGGTCGCAGATGAAACTAGGTTGAGAAGCCCTGCGTTTGACAATGCAACCACCAATATCGGTAGGATTATTAAAACTTTAGATCTCCTAGATATGCTGCATTTCAAGATACTCATACAAGTCACTCAAAACCCACCTGTTGAGCGCAAAAGCATAGAGGTGGATGAGTGCAGGTGTGTTAATATAGTTCTTCCTGCTCGGGAGTGTCTTCAAGTCATCAACGAGCTGCACCATAGCATCATAGTCTTGAATCTCCCGAAACGAGATGAGCACATTAAGAACAACCTCTCCTGATAGGACGTTGGGATCGTCCAGCCTCTTTCTCATGTTGTGAAGGGCCCGGGCCAACTCCTCGCCTGTGAACATCTCCCGAGCTTTACGCAGATCTGCTAGGAACTTCTCCTTCATGTGTGCTCTGGAATACGGTACCAAAGATACAGGTAGTAGTTTGCACTTTAATGACACACAAATAGACAGTGAGACGCACTAAAAAAAAAGTAATACTTTTTACTTTAAGTTGCATTACTAATATGAAAGCTGATAAACATAATTTTTTGGCAGTTACTATTTTTTTAACTAGTTCGGAAGATTTCCAAAAATGTATAAAAAGGTTTTGGACATTGATTTACTTTACTCAGTGAAGCAAAGATTTGAATTCAATTGGAAATTCTGTATCTTTGTATTTGAAAATTTTGAATCATATTTTAAAAGTCAGATTCAAATAGCTCCCCAGTTCAAATTCAATGGGATTTAATTCAAAATTTTAGCCTAATCAAACTTTTCAGAGGAATTAATCATTGATCAGTTAATAATATATAATCAGCATTTTCATCATGACATTTCAGTTAGGCCATGTAGCTGTAATGAAATTTTATTTTAATGTATCAGCTCATAATAGTTGACTTGACCTTCTAAATTTGCTAGCTTTGTAATATTAATAATATATTCATTGTTTGAAAGTGGTTATTTTTTATTAAAATCAATTTAAAGAATACACTTAACCTAACATTGACCTTGGATCTGATTAAATTAAATTTAATAAAATGTTTGGATTTGGACTCAAATCAAAACACTTACATAGCATGACCTTAAAGAAATTGATTTTTAGTTTGTAAGTAAAGATAATGATTCGATACTAAATTTAAAAAACATTGTGTTTACACATACATGTATAAAAGAGTATTTAAAAGGTTACCGTACAGATGATGAAAACTGTAGTTATGTTAGTGTACACTTGAACAAGTATGTGTTGTGCTCTCCTGATTTCAGTAGTGTAAGAACTGGCATCAGAGCTGCTTCACAATGATATTTTCCAGTTGACAATGTATTGAGTTAAAGCTCCAGCCATGAATTGTATATCTAAGTGCCTTGACATCTACCAACAAAACTTGGTCTCTGCTTCTGAGGTGTGGGTGGCTCATTCTGGCATTGGAATATATAACTACCACAATTATAATCATAAGTTCCATCCTCTCGTACCTACCATCTTTGTGGTCAGAGTTACTGACTACAGATTCAGAAGTCCTGAGTTTGATTCCCGGTGTTTCAGAATTTTTTGTGAAATGGTGGATCTGGAATGAGGTCAACTCAGCCTAATGAGAACAAATGAGGAGTTACTTGAATAAAAAAAATAGTAGCTTTGTCTAGAAAACAAAGCTTAACAGCTGGAGGGTTCGTTGTGCTGACGACATGACACCCTTTATCTGCAGAAGTTGGCACTATCTTCTCCAAAAGCCGGCGGCCACCCAGTCAATAGGGCTTGATTGCATTTTCAAAGTCACCCACACCACTGTTGTAGAGACATAGGCTGTATCCGAATAGTCCAATACTCCCTAGTTGGACCCTTGAGTTTCAGACTTGATGAAGTCTTGATGATTTTATACTTCTCGCGGTGTTCATAGTGAAGACTGCATCAAGTTATTTGAACGGAAACAAATGTATTCAAACTGGCGGAAAATGGAAGTCAGTGATCTAGCAGACAAAATGATAATACTAAAACAATTGCCAGTCAAACACTGCAACAGACACCGCGAGAAGACGCATGGCTGGTAGCCTTCCATATCCATGGTTACCGAGACCTCGAGAAGACTGCATCGGCCAAATCCGCAACTATTCGGACAGATCTACACTTGGTCACGTGATTGCCGATGCAGCTATCAAGGTCACGAGCCAAGGCGACGCCGCATAAGCAGACTATTCGGATATAGCCCAAGATTCGTTGGAAGAAGTCACGCCTCTAAAGTGTAAAATTAATGTCTGAAGCTACCTTCTATTAATTACAGGTACAACCTGACTTGTAATTAATAGAAGGTGGACATAAACCTACTTGGACTGCACCTCGACGTCTTGTAGCAGTTTCCTTAACCTCAAGGTCAGGTGCTGCTTGGGGTCAAGGTTGGTCTCCTCCCGCATGGGGCTAGTGGTCACACATGTGCCACACTCCACCAGGCGATACGAGACAAATGTGTAGCTGCCACACGACAGCTGACAACATACGTACACATTGGAGATTTAAATAAACTAAACACTTTAACACGATGTGAGACAGTAAGAGTTGAAGAAGAAAAGGGAAAGAAAAGAGAAAGCATTTTAAGATTTCACACATGGTTTCAATAAGGAAGGAGAGCCAGCGTGATGCAGGAGTAGAAATTGTTTAAACAAGACATTAATAATCACAGAACTATATGACTAATTTCTAAACAAAATATTTTATAATGGAGGTCACTTTAAAGGTATTATTTGGAATTGAGCATTATGTAAAATAATTGATTATATTAAGAGGGATAGCACAGAAAATTTATCGTCACCGACCAATCCCCCGACCTAAGTTTCATTCTATCGGAAATCATCAGGGAGGAGTGTGAAACACGCAATGCAACTTCCTAAAAGAGAAAACCAAAAACACAAAAGAGAAAAAGGAAGATGGTAAAGAATGATAGGACAAATAGATAGGAACAATTAAAAGGTATAACATAAAGGACAAACACAGGAAAAGCACATTGGATGCGAATATATATATATATATATCTTATAGAGTTATATCATTATATATTCATACCAATGTAGATTTCCTGTGTTTGTCCTTTATGTTTATACCATTTACATGTTCCTATCTATGTGTTCTATCTTTCTTTACCATTTTCCTTTTTCTCGACTTTTATTTTTTTGGTTCTCTCTTTTAGGAAGTTGTGTTGCGCGTTTCACACTCCTCCCTGATGAGTTCCGATAGAATGAAACCTGGGTCGGGGGATTGGGCGGTGACGATCAATTTTCTCTAAGAGGCAACCATTACCTCCTTGTCCATTGGCAGCAGTGTAAAGTGTGAACTGTGTTCTTCTTTTCATTGTAAAGGCCATATTGTGTTTGTCTCCCTTTTATATGTTTCTATCCACCTTTCCTATACCTTCTTCCAAATATAATACAATTACCTCATAAAGCGAAAAGAGGTATTCCTTATTGAGTTATATCATTATATATTCGAATCCAATGTCTTTTTTTTGATGTTTATGTTTATACCTTTTATATGTACCTATCTATGTGTTCTATCTTTCTTTATCATTTTCCTTTTTCTCCCCTTTTGTTTTTTTTGTTTTCACTTTTAGGAAGTTGCGTTGCGCGTTTCACACTCCTCCCTGATGAGTTCTAATAGAATGAAACCTGGGTCGGGGGATTGGGCGGTGACGATCAATTTTCTTTAAGAGGCAACCATTACCTCCTTGTCCATTGGCAGCAGTGTAAAGTGTGAACTGTGTTCTTCTTTTCATTGTAAAGGCCATATTGTGTTTGTCCCCCTTTTATATGTTTCTATCCACCTTTCCTGTACCTTCTTCCAAATATAATACAATTACCTCATAAAGCGAAAAGAGGTTTTCCTTATAGAGTTATATCATTATATATTCGCATCCATGTCCTTTTCCTGTGTTTGTCCTTTTTGTTATACCTTTTATTTGTTCCTATCTATGTGTTCTATTATTCTTTACCATTTTCCTTTTTCTCCTCTTTTCTGTTTTTTGGTTTTCTCTTTTAGGAAGTTGCGTTGCGCGTTTCACACTCCTCCCTGATGAGTTCCGATAGAATGAAACCTAGGTCGGGGGATTGGGCGGTGACGATCAATTTTCTTTAAGAGACATCCATTACCTCTTTGTCCATTGGCAGCAGTGTAAAGTGTGAACTGTGTTCTTCTTTTCATTGTAAAGGCCATATTGTGTTTGTCCCCCTTTTATATGTTTCTATCCACCTTTCCTGTACCTTCTTCCAAATATAATACAATTACCTCATAAAGCGAAAAGAGGTTTTCCTTATAGAGTTATATCATTATATATTCGCATCCATGTCCTTTTCCTGTGTTTGTCCTTTTTGTTATACCTTTTATTTGTTCCTATCTATGTGTTCTATTATTCTTTACCATTTTCCTTTTTCTCCTCTTTTCTGTTTTTTGGTTTTCTCTTTTAGGAAGTTGCGTTGCGCGTTTCACACTCCTCCCTGATGAGTTCCGATAGAATGAAACCTAGGTCGGGGGATTGGGCGGTGACGATCAATTTTCTTTAAGAGACATCCATTACCTCTTTGTCCATTGGCAGCAGTGTAAAGTGTGAACTGTGTTCTTCTTTTCATTGTAAAGGCCATATTGTGTTTGTCCCCCTTTTATATGTTTCTATCCACCTTTCCTGTACCTTCTTCCAAATATAATACAATTACCTCATAAAGCGAAAAGAGGTTTTCCTTATAGAGTTATATCATTATATATTCGCATCCATGTCCTTTTCCTGTGTTTGTCCTTTTTGTTATACCTTTTATTTGTTCCTATCTATGTGTTCTATTATTCTTTACCATTTTCCTTTTTCTCCTCTTTTCTGTTTTTTGGTTTTCTCTTTTAGGAAGTTGCGTTGCGCGTTTCACACTCCTCCCTGATGAGTTCCGATAGAATGAAACCTAGGTCGGGGGATTGGGCGGTGACGATCAATTTTCTTTAAGAGGCATCCATTACCTCCTTGTCCATTGGCAGCAGTGTAAAGTGTGAAATGTCTTCTTTTCATTGTAAAGGCCATATTGTGTTTGTCTCCCTTTTATATATTTCTATCCACCTTTCCTATACCTTCTTCCAAATATAATACAATTACCTCATAAAGCGAAAAGAGGTTTTCCTTATTGAGTTATATCATTATATATTCATACCAATGTAGATTTCCTGTGTTTGTCCTTTATGTTTATACCTTTTATATGTTCCTATCTACAGTAGCCCTATGGCTTCTTTGGTGCCTACGGACAGCTTTGAAAAGTTACCAGACCAAATTATATATCCCTACGCCGAACCATATGATCTGCATTAACATGTGTTTAGCAGCTGTCACTTCTGATAGTCAACATTTAGGTATATACCTAGATGTTGACTGTCAGAAGTCAGCTGTGAGCTGTCAGTCAGCACCAAAGAAGTCATGGGGCCACTGTATGTGTTCTATCTTTCTTTACCATTTACCTTTTTCTCCCCTTTTGTTTTTTTGGTTTTCGCTTTTAGGAAGTTGCGTTGCGCATTTCACACTCCTCCTTGATGAGTTCCGATAGAATGAAACCTGGGTCGGGGGATTGGGCGGTGACGATCAATTTTCTTTAAGTGGCAACCATTACCTCCTTGTCCATAGGCAGCAGTGTAAAGTGTGAAATGTGTTCTTCTTTTCATTGTAAAGGCCATATTGTGTTTGTCTCCCTTTTATATGTTTCTATCCACCTTTCCTATACCTTCTTCCAAATATAATACAATTACCTCATAGCTTCTTCGCATTTTCTCTATTATTCAAAATGGATAAGGAAAGTGGGAAATAAAAACAGAATTTAATTTTTAATTATTATCATAGGTTATGTGCTATAGAGCACTAGGCTAAATCATGGTTTAAATTAGGAGGGATAGCCAGCACACTTACCTAGGTGATACTGAAGTAGAAATTGTTTAGATATATCACTAAAAAAACACATAAACACATTGTTAAGGACAAGCTTTCACTGTCACAGACAGCTTCATCAGGTCAGTAGAGTAGACTGATTTCTGGGTTGAACTACAATGTAAGTAGATATAAAAACTTTATGATAATTTACAAAACTTATTAGTAAGCTTGTGTGCCTTTGACTTCGACTTTTCTTCACGATTTTCAAGCTTCACTTCAATTTCTCTTCGTATTTAAAACGTGGCCCTTGCACACCCCTAATATCAAACAATTAAAATTTTTTCAATCATTAGTGATTGTTCAAGATAATTGAGGTAAAACTCAAATATTATTTGAGGATACTCTATATATTTGTGAGTTTAAAAGAAATCAATGATCGACTTTTAATGATGATGTAGCTTTCTTTCATGATGGACTGAAAATTTCCCTAAGATAAACCCATTGGCGGCCTTCGGTACAAATTTGTTTTTCCAAGTTTCACTCAGGTGAGGGCACTAGCTATCGTTCCTAATTTACGCTCTTAAAAGCTATGATGGTAAATAACATAAGCATCTCCCACATATACTTTCTTCCCACCCCCTCTCCACCTCCACAATTACCCTGTCTTCACCTCTCTCCTACACACTTCTCTGAAATCACATCAGCCACATGTCCTTTGGTCTTCCTCCCGACCTCCTGCCCCTACTTCAATATTCAGCATCTTCTTTGATCACTCCTTTACACTTCCTCAGAACAACTCTTTTCCAAACTATTCTTCTCACACTTATGAAAAAAAATCTTCTGCTTACCTCCTCCTCTCACCGATTTCGCTTCTGTTTCTTCCACTTTGCTTCATCAAACTCCACAGGTATTTAAAGATTTCCACTATTTTCATCTGCTCCCTTCCTTCTATCACATCAGTCATACATCTTTCTTCTTTGTCATAATCATCATCTCCCTCGACCTTACCTTAATCCCTATTCCAATACGCTCCGCCACTTCATCCAACTGTTAATGAACTTCTTTCTTCTCATTTGCCCATACCTTCAGGTCATCCGCAAACACTATTGCTTTCATTTTCCCCTCCCCTATTCTTTCTACCAGTTTCTTCATTATTTCTTCGATCCCTACAATGAACAGTAGAGTGCACTTCCATGCTTCAGGCCAGTCTCAAACCACTGTGCCCGCACCCTTCCCACGTTCACACGGCTCACACTCTATCTGTACGTATTTCTCACTCTCCTTATCGTCTCGTCCTTCTCTCCTTTCTTCTTCACTACTTCACATACTCTACATCTGCACGTGCTGTCATAGGCTTTTTCAACATCCAGGAAGGCCATCAGCAGGTCTTTCCTATATTCATTGTGCCTCTCTTGCAACTGCCTCACCGCAAATATGAGATCTACTATGGACCTTCGTCGTCTGAACTTATATTGATCTTATCTCAATCCTCCTTACATTGCTCCTGTATTTTTTTTCCCTGTATCTTTTCATACACCATCGCACAGTGGTCCATCTGGGGGACTCTCCTGTAGTTTACATACTTCTTCCTGTCTTCTTTCTTAAAGACAGGTACTATCAAACCCTTTTCCCGGTCTTCTGGGATCTTCTCCTCCTTCCATATTACTCTGATCACTCGATACAGCCCATGTAGCCCTTTCGCTCCTGCTGCTCTCACCATCTCAACATTCACTTCATCTCCTCCTGGTTCTGTTAACTCTTCAAATCCTCAAATCAATAAAGATAATAAAGATTAAAGGTAGAGATTTCACAATTTCCGTTTTTCTCAATTCTAATTTATAAATTTAAGTCCTGATTTTTAATTTATTATTTCCAGTTCCTGAATGTTTTAATTTCAATCTCTTTTTTTTATGCAGTCAATCTCAAATTAAAATTGTTATTAACTTATATATTGTAAATACTGTACTTTAATGTATTTGTTAAAAAAAACTGTCTGTGTTTGAGAAGAACATTAGTGTATAAAGATGAAGTGATCAAAGTACATTAAATACAAGCAATGAAATGGCAACTAAATGAAGTGAAAAAAAATCACCAATTATAACTTTTGCCTTGTCATTTAATGCTAAAACTTTTATTCAAGGAATCTTAAAGCTAAGAATTGAGGTATTGACCAATGTAAGAGGTATTAAGATCGATTCTCGATTATGTTGATACCAGTGAGAATTGGGATTAACATTCTTAGGCTCAAGTTGTTTTTTAGAATCGTGTCTTACCACCCATTTGGTTATTATGCCTACCGGTATATTAGTTACACTAGTGTGTTAGGGATTAGCAAGACTGAATTTAGAGTGAGTATACCCACATCTGCTTGTATAGAGAGTGGAAAACCACCCTTAGTACACTCGACTGGGATCAAACCCCGATCTCCCTGTCTTCACCACTCTACTATATTGCAAGAGTAGCGCCTTAGAATGTGAAGCCACTAAAGCAGATAACATTCTTAGTTAAATGTGTCAGATGTCTGAAAACCTAAAGTATGATCTCACCTGAAGCCTGAGAGTAGCCTCTGTGTCGTAGTCATTATACAAGAGGATATTCTCCTTCATGCCGAAGCTCTCGCGCACACCCAGGTGATAGAAGAGAGCACTCTGTTGCAGCTGAACGGAGAGGTCCACCACCGCCACATCAGCATTGTAGAACGTGTCCAGAACGTTCGTCTCACCAAAATCTAATTTCTCAAACTGGGCGACAAACATATATAATAGTTTTATTCATCAATGTGAGTTTCACAAAGTAGATATGGAATCTTATTTTGGTTTGTTCATGTGTACTAAGTTCAAAACAATTTTAAATTAAATAGTGTTATAGTTACTGTTTCCAGGCCTGGGTCAGTTTATTATTCAAGCCATATATTTTACACTACCGGCTTGCTAGGCCTGTCGTAGCTTCATATACCTTATGGGCACCAATTACTTTTTCAAGGCAAATTTATTAACTCCCGCCAGGCTTAGAGGTCAGCCTCAACACTATAAACACGGCTGGTCAACTGCCAAGTTAAGTTTCCAACAAGCCCGTAGTCATGGAGGGGTAGGGATGGGGGTGGGAGGGGGTACAATCCCTTCCAAGTTGACAAAAAAATATATTGAAAAATTACTGCTTTATTTACGGTTTTAACAAGACCAAAATAAAGACACAAGGAACTATTTACCTACTCACCACCATTTTGGTGCCTAGGTACAGTTGGCACCCGCGGGAATAGGGTTTGAGACCCTTGATCTAGTTTAAGAATAGGACAGGCCCAACATCCAGTCACCGGCCGTTAATTCATCAGTGTGAAAGAGTAAGCTCCCATTTCACCATTGATCAATTTTTCGGCGATGCCGGGAATCGTACCCGAGAACCTTAGTTCAGTAGACATACACGCTACCGACTGAGCTAAGGTTAGCTAGTGTTATGTCAAGGAAATTATGTAAATTTAAGTAAATATATATAGTATTTTTATTGGAAGAAACATTTAGGAAAATATAAACATGTAAGTGTTTATAACATCTATCAAAAGTGACAGCTGCAGATCACATGACTTGATGTAAGAATATGTGAAAGTAGATTTATCTTTTCTAGCCATTAGAGAATTGGTATGTACGCGAAACATAAACAATAACATGATTAAACTTTTTCTTTATTATAGAGTTGGTTTAATGCCAACTGTTTCAGACATTTGTAAATCCGACACCTTAGCTCAGTCGGAAGTTTGTGTGTTTAGTGTGTTAAGGGTCCCGGGTTTGTGGTTTTACCCTTTCACAGTAATGAATTAATGGTTGGGGACTGGATGTTGTGCCTGTCCTAGTCTTAAGTTAGATTATAAGACATATGAAGCTACAACAGCCCTAGCAAATCGGTAGTAGAAAATATATGGCTGGAAACATTAGTGAATGAAATTTTTTTTCGCCAAGTGCTCTATTTCAAACAACTTAAGCTAGAATTAGAAATCTTATGGGCATATGGAGTAAAGTAGTGTAGCATAAAATTTATATAAAATATTAGGTTAGCTAATGGAATTTTGTTTTTGATGGATAGGCTAGAGGAATTATCAAAAACAATTAAATGTGAAAAAATAGTAACTAAAGTTACAATTTGAAACTCATATGAATGTGCCTTGAAATAAAATTTTGATTCTTAACATAATACTTGGCTAGTTGAAAACTGCAACATCGAGAAACAAATTATATGTAGCCTAGTCCTAATTTTGATCCTTAACATAATACTTGGCTAGTTGAAAACTGCAACATCGAGAAACAAATTATACGTAGCCTAGTCCTTACCTTAATTAATTATAACTATAACTAGGTACCTATGTCATTAAATACAATGTTTAACCCAGAAAATTTCGCCAGCATTATTAAGTACCGGTAACTTAGCAGGATGGGGACAGTATGATACTTTGCAATATTTGAAAGGCTATGTGCAACAAATATTAATTTTAAGATCGGGCGTTCCTGAGTAGAATATTGAAAACACTGCACTAGATTACTTGATGAAAGTGTGAACTGACCATATTATTAATATTAACTTATTGTTAATAAAACAATTGATTTACAAAGGTAGAAATAAGGTGACCAATCCTGAAGAGTGTCTTTATTTCTCCCTTAAAAAAAAAATCAAACTTACAAACTCAGGTTGTGTTTAAAATATTAGATATTTCTGATCTTGTTGCCACTTTGGGAGCTTGACAGGATTAGTTTTAATTTTATGGCAACGTGTCTTACTACTTGTTCAGGATATATGCATAAGTACCAACTAAACAAATGAGTTAGGGATGAGGAAGGTCGAATTTAAAGGAAGTTTGACATCCACATTTGCATGGAGAGAATAAGAAACCATTTTGTAAAAACCACCTTCAACACACCCGACCTCGATTCTCCCCGTCATTGGCAGTCTAGCCTAACATAAGAGTGGTGCCTTAGACTATGTGGCCACCAAAGCAGGTTAGCTAGCTTTAAAATAATTGATTTGATATCAGGATGTTTTTTTTTCTTTTCGAGCTGGTAATTTCTAAGATCCTTGCATGATCCTAGAGACTCAATTCGTATCATGAAAGGGATTCCTAATTAATTATACCGGTAAGCCGACTCACCTGGATAGGGTATATGTTTGCGTGAACAAGCGCACAAGCCTGTTTTACTTCCTCAAGTGCCCGCTTCCTCTGAGATAAGTGTTCAGGTTGATGGAGATCAATCACACAAGCCACATCCATTCTAGGTTTGGGCAGAGTTACCGTTGTGTGGATTGACAGGTCACTGTGGCTCCCGACGCTGTCCGTTGAACTGCGGCATTCCACTGAGCATGCCAACACGGTTAATATACTTGGAGGAGACAAAACCACTCTCTAAACCTACTTATATAATTTAAATTATTCCTGTTTAAGTTTTGAAATAAGTCGTGATAAGTTAAAACATTTTATTGTTATTAAAATATATCAAAATAAATCATATTGACCAAATATTCATACCAGGCTGAAATACATTCTTAATCTGACTTAAATACTAACCTACTGCTACAGTTAGTACTTGAGAAGTTATTATTAAACTATTACCTGTAGGAAGAATTAAGTTATAAATAAGTCGTGAGGATTATATAATATATAATTATCATTTCAGGTACAATAGAATGTTTACATAAAGGTTTACACAGTACTTATTTCGAGATAACATAGTACATAGCAGAGAAATAAAATTAAACGTGATGTTTACAGGATCAGTTATCAAAAAGTAAACAGCAGGTGTTTGCATAGGTGGTTTCCTTAACAAGCTAGTATAGTGTCTCATTATTAATTCAGCACCATTATAATAGGTATAGGCCTATGTGACTGTAGGTAAAAAAAAATCTACCTAAATTTATATTTAAAAAAAGAGCAATTTATTATAAACAAACCTGGTATATCATTATCAGCTCCTGCTGTTGTAGGCATGTCGTCAAAAATCTTCAAAATAAGGTTAACTGATAAATATTTTATTTTGTGTAGCAAATAATTATATCACTACTAATGTTTTAACTTATTTTACCAGGCCTATATTTGCAGTCTTCATCGCACTGTGCAGTGAATAAAATTCACTTAGAAAAAGTCACATCTGGAAGAAAATAAACTCCAACATTAATAACAAACGGATTAGGCCCCTAAATACTTAGGCGGATATAATGTCTAGAAAAAAAATCACTTGGAAATTAACCTTATATTAGAATCGTAAACACACTTGCGACCTCCCCTTAAAAACTGATGAAGCTTACTTTGACCATTAGAAAATTGACAGTCCAGCAGTTTAGAATCAAAACCTCAATCATTTCAAGGACATTTGTTATGAATAAATTTAAATGGAAATCTATTAAAGATAATTGAACTATGAATATAGCAAACAAACAGTAAAAAATAAGTAATAGATATTAGCTTACCCAATTGGGTTTAAATTAAATAAATAAGATTGAAAACAATAATAGTACCATAAATAACATCACAATAACAAAAAATTTAAATTGGGATTATGTTCACCGCCATTTTGACGATACCGCCTTTAAATAATAGTGTTGAGCCATGAATAAAAATTCACAGCCCTCTAGCGTATAATTTGGATTTAAACAGATAGCTGGCTATTTAGTTACTGTGAATTTTAATTTTTTAAGGGATCTAAATTTTTACAGTTTAATAATAAATATACGAGTATACCTATTATAACAAACATGAAAAGTAATTTTAGTATTTTTTCCCCAATTGTTATTACTCTAGCTAAATACAAAATGATTATGGTGAATAATTGGCATAGACATACATGCTGTTGATCGAGATAGGTAACAAGTGTAATCCATCAAGGAGGCTACAGGTACCATGTGTGGAATTATTAGATCACTATATCAATTACCTGTCAGAGAATATTGAATTACTGAAATTTATAAATATATAGATTTAATGACTCTCGATAAGCCGATTATCTAGCAAACTTAAGAGTACCCACAAAATAGAATTCCCTCAGTCAGGTCATAATACTAGAGGCTCACTTAACGTATATCACGAATCTTTTAACACTATAAGCCATAGAACAAATGCAACTTTAAATAAAATTACTATAATATATAATGCAATTCCAACAGATATCACTGGCTTACTAGAACTAACAAATTAAAATATATATATATATATATATATATACACATACATACATACACTTTTTCTTTGCCAGTGAACAACTTTAAAGCCAACATACCGAAATTATTTGAAGTTTTTGACTAACTCTGCTCTATTTCTCATCCCATCTACTTGGCTTCAATCACAATTATTCTAATAAATTCATCTTTTCTGATTAATCATTCAAGAATCTATTATTTCCTTACATATACCTACATTTATTGTTTATTATTCTAATACGAATTAATTTTCCAGCAACTTTTACTTTCATCTCAAAGTACTTTCCTATTAATTATTTGCTACTGTTATTTTTTTTACATACTTATTTTTATTTTTCAATGTTTATCTCATATTTATTGATAAAATGTATTCATCAATATTATCACACATATTTCCAAATTATCTCATCTGTGACATTGTACTGGTAATTCTATCTATTATGCTTTGTATAATTTGCTAGAAAAAAAAGTTTTCATTTTGCTTAATTTTATTTCATGATAAAATATTCATAATGTCTTTTAATCTTTCAAATTTTAAACCGATGTAAAATTTCAATTATTATAAATCCATAGTCCTATAAGTGAGATTAGATCTTTGGAATATGTAATTAATTTTTTTAAATAAATTGTTTTATACGGGAATCTATTCCATTATGTTTTGATAGCTTATGGTTTTTAAATGTGGATTATAATAGATGAACCTTGAGAAACTATCACGTCTTGATCTATGCTTGTATTATGCGAGCCGATTCATATAGAAAGCAACTTTTTTGTAAGTTAAAAAATTACCAAAACGATCTTAATATATTTAAACACAAAGTCATATGATTTGAAATTAAAGTGGTCACTTTCAATAGTTAATATACAGTATTATCCTATTAAATTATACCAATATTAATTAAAATAATATTAATATTGCCCTAAAAAAATATCTAAACGTCACTTTTAAAGACCCATTTACATTAATAAGGTTATATTCGATTTACTTATTTTCACAATCATGCTGTATGATGTGGAGGAGTAAAGAATTTACCAATATTACACATTACAGAGAAGATTTATTGAAACAAAGCTATGAGAGAGGCTGAAAGAAAAACTTGAAAGTCACAACGACAGGTATATTCCTATTGCCAGTGAACTTAGACCACCAGTGCACCCTGTCTTCTGCCTACTCCTTAAAATACCAAAATGTTCTTATTTTCTTCAAGTCATCTAATGTTTAAGTCCTTCTTCCTAAGCTCCTCTTTCTCTTAACCTTTCCTTCTATGTAGTCGTGCAGAAGACAGTTCCTCTTAAGGGTGTGTTCGATCCAGTTTGATTTGTACCGAAAAATCACATCTAAAATGGTTCTCTTCTCACCCACCACTCTGAGGACTTCTTCATTTGTCGCCTTTTGTTCTCCAGTACCAAGTTTCAAAGCTCTTCAAGAGTTTATTTTCCATCTTCTTAAGCGTTCAAGTTTCTGTTTCATACAACGCGATTATCCAAATGTAGCATTTCAGAAGGTTCTTCCACAGTTCTAAGCTCAACTTGCTGATCAGCAGTAGCCTCTTCTTGTTTAAAGCTTCCTTGGTTATGGCGATCCTCAACCTAATTTCCTTGGTGAAGTAGGCATTCTTCGCCAGAAGACTTCTCAGGTACTTGAATGGCTCTATGTTTTCCAACTCTTGGTGTCCAATTTTAATTTTCAGTGGCACTCCATTTTTTTTAAAATCACCATCACTTTTAACTTCTCAATGTTGATAACCGTGCTATATCTTATACCTATCTCAAACAGCTGGTCCATCATTTACTGCTACGCTTCTTTAATTTTGGCCAGCAATATTAGATTACCTGCGTATTTTGTTGTGTTTATGATGCTTCCTTGTATCCTGAAATTGCCACGTTCCTCCGGGGCTTCTCCGATCAGCCACTATCCATACATGTTGAACAAACTAGGTTACAACCAACATCCTTGCCTCACTCCTCTTTATATCTCTACGCTGTTGGTATTACCATCATTAAGCCTCACTATCACTCACTGTCCTAGATACAGGTTTGCAATCAGCCTTTTGTCCTTCCAGTTGTTGCCGATCTTATTGAGTATTTTCATTAGTTTCTTCTACTTCACTTTTTCGAACGTCTTTTGACAGACGATGAAACTAATGTACACCTCTTCCTTAACTTCCAGCATATTCTCTATGAAATTATCCTTAGTATATCGATGGCTTCTCTGGTTCCTTTTCTGAATTCAATTGATCTTCCATCTCACTTTCTATTTTCTATTAAATTTGCCTGTTGAGTATTCATGCCACGATCTTCCCCATATGCGAGATGAGGCAGATGGTCCAGTGGTCACTGCATTTCTTAGTTTGTTTATTTTTCTTTAGAGCGATGTTTACGTCCAGAAAGTTCTTGGGTCATTCTCCTGTTTCGTAGATCTAATTGATAGGTTTTGTCAGAGCCATTAATACGTTGTTCCCCAGTTCCTTCAGAAGGTCAGCTGATATGTTGTAATCTCCAACAGATTTCCTTCTTCACATGATCTATATGGCTCTATCTACTTCACTCTTTATAATACTGGGTCAATTTTCATTTTTCTCTACCTCATCTTCTGCTTCAATCAATGTAAATGAAATGAACACTAATAAATGTAGCACACCCACAACTTGGCACATATAAACACGATTGTAAATTACATTAAGTTCGCTCTTTAATTGTATAATATTTAACATGGGATAAGATGCAACAGTTTCGTTAAAAAAACTTTTGAGAAAAAGATTTTTAAAAGTTAAAAAATAATTTTGGATTGAATCATTTTGCTGCACTTATGTGACTTTTAAAATAAATTCTATACTTAATCTGGTTTGAAATATTGTCACAAACTTCTTTTGCAACAGTATTTATACTATATCCATAATAGGATGTAATTTTCTATAGCTTTTTCCAAAAATATAAGCTATCAATACTCTGCACTTGAGTTTGGTTTTTAAAACTGTCCACATGCGGCATAATTAAATAAAAAGGTTTTCAGCCAGCACATAAATTCTGAACTATTTAAATGATTCAGCAAGTCGCTTGCTTCATTTAGTGTTTTCAAATCTACTTCATCAATGTCTATGTTTTTTTTTTCTTCCAAGCAATCCTTAAATGAGTATTTGTATTCATATAAAATACTTGCTACTATGCTTTTAAAAGTCTAGGGAGTTGGAACAGCTCGTGGTAACCTTTTCTTGACAATTTTGTCAAGAACAACTTTATTCTTTTAGGTGAACGGGGAAAAAAAAAATTAAGATTACGCTTGTAAATTCGCGAAAAGATCTTAGCCATATCTACGCTGCGCTTTTCATTCCATGATTAGGTTAAATTGATGTGCCAATATATCAAATAGCCATTTGGATATTTTTTTACTCATTTCAGCTTCACTTTGTGCAATTAATTTGTGGAATGGAATATTTAATTTAGTTTTAAGTTCTTCTAATATGACATTGGATACAATTAGTGCTGTATATCCAGATGGTTTATTAAACGACCAAAATCGTTCACAAATGTGTCCATAAAAAAGTATCTAATTACAATTATCATTTGATATTGATTGGAAAAATCATTTGTCTCATCAACTTGAAATCCAATTAAATTTGCTGATTTTATTTGGGTTTTTACTTCCATTTGATTAACTTGAAACATTGAAACCAAAAGTTCATTTTGAATGGTTTTGGAGGTACTGTACCTTTAAATATATTTGATTCTTTCAAATGCAATGCAATAGTGGACGCTAGACGTAGCCTAACTCTTTCATCAAGACTACCCAATGTTAATTCAAAAGCCCCACAACATTTTTTACACAAATAATTAATCTACGTAATATGTCTTAAGTTGTTTTCAACGTTTTCGTTGTGATTTGTTTTTTCTTTCAAATACGCACTAATTATTTGCAGCCGAATATCAGATTTTTTTCCAATACACTGTAATTCATTGACGGATTTATATGATTCAATGTTAACTCATGTTTCTTCGTTCTTTATGAAAAAAAAAAGTTTTAAATCAACAACACCACCTTTAGTCAATTCAAAAAGGCACATCCTCTTAAATAGATCATAAATGTTTTAATTAAAATGTTTATGAAGACTAGGTACGTGATTTATTATAACTACAGTCTATAATTGAAATTGGCAGTGGCCTGCTTTTACTCTTAATTAAAAGTTTTTCATCAAAACTAACGCTTTTATTAATATTGTACTTACTGCACAATATTAATTTCAAGAATAATTTTTAAAATATATGCATCGTTGAACTAAGATAACAACGATAAGAAAATGCAAATAATGCGCTCGCAAGCAACTAGTCACAATTCGTAACTCCTTAGACAGTATAGATAAAAACACCGGGAAATCACCATCAAAAGATTGCGATTGAAATCTGAGGCGAGTAGGAATCACACTTTCAATGAACAGGAGAGCCACTAATACAAAGGTAATTACATTTATATATATATATATATCACACTTAGGGCTGGTCTTATGACTACCGGATAAATATTGCTATCGGGAGGTTAAAGTTAGCAACCAGATAAAGGTTATCGGTTACTTTAATGTTTTACTCGTATTATGACCTTAATTTATCTGCCGGATAGCTATATGTTGGATTAATTTATTTTCATGCAGAAAACGCAAGATTGGTACTGCTTTTACTGGTGCGCGCATGCGTATAAGCTCTGCTGATACCGCTACAACCTAGCAAGTGGTGACAACGCTCAACATTTGTTAAATAATGGCGGCTAAACCAGTGCGAGGAAACAGATTACAGATGGCGTCACGTGGGCACAAAAGCTAAGATGTTTTGCAAGTACTAATTTCGATGTCCGCCAAAATGTAGGCAATAGTTGGGTACAACGTTTACAAAATTTCATTTATTGTAGGTTACTCACATTTTCAATAATTTGTTCTTATATAAATATAACTCTACAAATAGCTTCTCAGTTTTTATGAAAGTATGAATTAAATGTTCTAACTTTATATATAGCAAGAACTTGGGCCTATGCTGACTAAAGACGCGAACCAAGATGAAAAACAACGCGTCACTATGGAAACACCAATTTTAACTTTCAGATAAAAGTGATCAGGTACTTAAACCTCCCGATAAAAATGTGATGGATAAATACATTTTATCTTGCAGATAAATGCTATCCGAAGGTTATAAGACGCACTTTTAACTTAGCAACCAGATACAAATATTTAACGGCCAGAATTATATTTATCCAGGAGTCATACAAACACAAGATTTAAAAAATAATTAAATAAAGCATTTATTTTTTCCGCTAGACTATTTTTTTTTAAAAAAAAAGAGCTACAAATCCCACTAGTCTCTGATTATTTCTAGTGGGGAAAATCGATAAGTTGGAAACACTAAACTGCAACCCCTCAATTCCCAACACACACTCGTTGTATCCTTTAATCTCGAGCACAGCGTCCTGCGCATCAATGTCCCTAACACTACTCCGCAGTGAACTTGGGGAACATTCAATATTATGCTCCGATCGGGAAGCTATTTTTGTTTGTCCGTTTTCTTTCACTCAGCAATTTTATTAAATGGCATAATTTTTTTAAATATTATAGTATTATTATTAGCACCGCGTCTTACTATCCGTTCGAGTTATATGCACTTACGCTAATGTGTGATGGTAGGGTGATTGTGAGATTAAATGGAGGACCTACAGTTTAGCGTGGAATCCGAACCACGGTGGAGACTCTGGCATTCCTCACATTCACAAGATGTCTTGTCAGAGGTGAAGGAAGGATTTGGTAATCAGATAAATCTGTGCCGGGACCGGGGATCGAACCCCGGCCGCCAGCATAGAAGTCTGACACCTTACCCCTAGACCACCAGGTCACCAATATTATAGTAAGATTGTTTTTAAAAATATTTTCTTTGATTATATAAATTAGGTATTATAATATTATAATAACTTAAAATTGTTTGTGTGTATAACTTGGTGTTTGGTTGGGAGGACACGCGCCCTGTGCCCTTTGGGACAAGCCGCCACAGTAGCCAAGTTATCATTAACATTACTATTGATAAATGATAATTGAAAAATGAAAATAATATAAAACATTTAAGGACATCCATTTGTTTCCATCGTGTCTTACAACCCGTCCAAATTAAACAGATTTTAAATTATTAGTAAGCTAGAGAGGTTAGGATGAATAAAATAGAATTAAAATAAAATATACCCACGTTTGTGTGAAGAGAGAGAGTGATAAACCATTCTAGCATCAACCTCCTGTTCAACAGCGAGCCACAGTTGCTCCATGGCTTCTTTGGTGCTGACTGACAGCTCTGGAAAGTAACTAGACCAAAATATGTATCCCTACGCCGAACCATATGATCTGCAAAAACATGTGCTTAGCAGCTGTCACTTCTGACAGTCAAATTTTAGGTCTTTACAAGAAACCTATATGACTGTTTTATTTAGTTTTTATTTATTGTTGACCTTGAAATGTTGATGGCCTAGTATTAATTTTTAATAGAATAAATATTTTTTTAAATTTAGCATTTAATCCCATATTGGTTTTTATTATAATAAATAAAAAAATCCCAATAAATGGTAGTTAATAGTATTATTAACAACATTATAAATGTGAAAAAACTGAAAGTATAATATTACACATAGAAAAAAAAACCCAGTCATAAACCTTTTTAATAATATTACAAAATATAGGTGACCTGGCGGTCTAGGGGTCTAGGTTCAGTCCCTGGTCTCGGCACAGATTTATCTGATTACCAAACCCTTCCTTCCCCTCTGACAAGACGTGTATTAATCACAACTTGTGAATGTGGGTAATTCCAGGCCTACCACCGTGGATCGGATTCGACGTTAAACTGTAGGTCCTCCATTTCATCTCACAATCACCCTACCACTACACATTAGTGTAAGTGCGTATAACCCGAACGGGTAGTAAGACGCGGTGCTAATAATAACAATACAACATATTAGAAAACATTCTAAAGTAGTTTAAAGTAAGGAGTGGTAATAAAGTTAAAACTTAAATAGAACATTCAGGAATAGCTATAACAAAATATATAGATTTTCAATTGAGTAAATTAGATAGTTTTAAAATATGAATTAAGTGACTTTTAAATTAAAAAGATTGATGGTATTTGGCTTTTAATGAGCTACAAAATGTCATATATAAAAATATTCAATAAAGTGATATAATATAACACAGCAACTGAATTAAAACATGGGTTGACGACAAGTCTAAAATACACATATAACATATTAAAATTTATTTACAAAACTTGGATACAACAAATTAAGGACAAAAACAAAGTTTAAAGATCAACAGTGTTGTAAATTAGGTAATAAAATTGAATTAGTGGGCTAGCATCGCCAAATGAGGTTTACTGAAGTAATGAATGTTCTTGTTACAACGTTTTTGAAGAATATAATTATTTTTATTTCAAGGTTATGTATAAAATCTAAACCTTATCTTGATTCAGTCCCATTACTCCTTGTGATAATCAGCCACTAGAATGATGCTGATTTATATTCTTCCAGCATGTTTCGGTATAAAAATACCATAATCATGAACACCGTAAAATGAAATTAAAGAACCACGAAGAAAACTTAAAAATTAAGTAGTACGAAAATCTGTGATAAATTACTGTTATATTCATGAACTAGACCCTTCCCCCTTACCCTCCCCCCCGCATTATTTTCAAAATAAAATATAGCCTATGTTACTCGCTGATAATGTAGCTTTATATTGGTGGAAAAAAAATTTAAAATCTTTTCAGTAGTTTTTGAGTTTATCCATTACAAACAAATAACAAAAAATCAAATCTTTCCTCTTTATAATATTGGTGTATATTTGTAAAAGACAATTAATAAACTAACAAACTTACCAACATCACTGTGCGGGATACAATATGGAAGAAGTAAACTAACCAGGGTGTAGATGACCTGACGAACAGAATTTCTTGTAAAATCATCAAGAGTTTCTACAGATACTCCAGGCCTCGGTTGTTACTTTCTGATCTTGCCAGGAGTTTCAACATGATCTATTTTCTTGTTATAGTAACTGGAATAAAAATACAAGAAATCATTGTATAGGCTTATATTAATAACATGACAGAGTATTGTTTATTTAAAACTTTTATCTTTGTAACATCACTATATCAAAATTTGTTATAATATGTTCTAGAAATAAATCGTTTGAGGTGTGCTCGCTATTGAGGCAAGATATGCTGCCTTAAAAAGAGCGAGATGAGCAAAAAAAAACAACCTTTTTTAAATGATGCGCTGTCATTTTTTATTAATTAAAATAAATATATGATAGATTAGGAATATTTTATTTGGGTGAAAAAAAATTATAAGTGATTGTTTGTGTACAGTATCCTTATAATTTTCCTTGAAAAGAAAGCATGAACGAACTTCAACCCAGGAATGAGAGGAACTACAAGCCTTAAAACAGACTCCATGGATATGTAGCTTGTAATTATGTAAATACAACTTTTTTTTTTATCCTCACCGTCTCACAGTGTTAACACTGAGTTTCAAGTATCTTGCTGTTTTTTCTGCCACGTTGAATGAATCGAAGTCGTCCATCATCTCTTGTCTAATTACTGCTGCAACGTTGATGATGTCATCTTGTCTCTGATGTGTGCATGTCTCTCTCTTCTTCCTGGAACAGCTTGCCCCCCCCCCTCCATAGGTGTTCCCCTGGGTTTGGACAGACCCATGCTAGGGGGAAAAAAAGACATTAATAACTTAAGTTTTACACAACCTCGGGCTTATGCTCGCCTTTACAATCTGTTATATTATATTGTTTTAATATGTAGGCTTATTTATAATGACTTTAAATAATTTAACAAACAAAAATCAATATCCTAGAAAATATGTTCAGGTCTATAAAATAAATGACAATGACAAATCAAAAGCTATCCTAATTAACAAAGTCCATTTTAGATTCACTCCTCTTAAACAATTATAACAAAGTCTCTAATAAAAATACAATAAGTTATAACTTGAAGTTTTAGTTTGGTATTTATTTAATCAACACTGGAGAAAGACTCGCAAGTAATTTTTATCACATTTCACATATTTTTTTGGAATA
The DNA here is from genome assembly GCA_901482245.1 of Timema douglasi. NCBI lineage: Eukaryota > Metazoa > Arthropoda > Insecta > Phasmatodea > Timematidae > Timema > Timema douglasi. The sequence goes on along the minus strand of CABEEJ010000714.1, from coordinate 100,444 downwards.
CAATAACAATCCTAAAACTCTAGGTTTAGCATAGTGGGCAACACAACATAATCTTGGGGTTAAAAAAATATATTTTATAGTCGAATAATGTGTATCGATCACTGAGAAACACTAGCTATTTTATTTATCACACGCTTTAATATTATATTAGATAAATAATTATTCAAAGATAACTACAAAAACAGTTTATTTTCCGAGGATAACACGCTCACACACCGAAATAATATTCACAAAAGAACACACAGATTACTAAGTAGCCGAATTAATATTCAAAAACGGCACTGTATTATTCAAATTTGTAATAAAATTATTAACGGTAGTATAGACACGCCTAAATACAAATCAATAGTACTCAACTAAAAACTATGTTGTTCTTCAACTTGTTGACACGTGGTTTTATAAACTGTATTTTATACGATAATTCACTTATAATGTATATTTAAAATTATTAGATTTTGGTTATGAGGGTAACCGTTTGGTTGTTTGTCTAGTATTGAAGTTTTCTTTTGCTATTTAATTCAAATTAATTATTAAAAGCAAGAGCACGTTATAAGTGTCCCTATATGCTGAGAACAAATATGGCCACTAGATTTGTTGACGTAGGGGAACTTATTACAGGTTAGACGGCGAGTTGTATTAATACTCGTGTTTACAAAATTTTAAATTTATATTATTTCACAAAAATGTAGAATGTATTTTCCTCTTTAGCCATTTATTTATGTTAAAGATATGCAAGGGCAGTTATAAAAATATTAATAATAATCTAATACCATTAAATGTAAAATTTCACGCTCTATTTAACCTGTAATTGCCATAAGAGTTAAAATAAAAACTAGAATGAATTTACTAGACTTCTTTTTATTTAATTTGATTAGGGAAAATAAAATTATACTGTAATCTTTGAGGAAGTAATGTTAAAAGTGAATGATAATATTTTTAGTGATAATAATAGTAGTAATTAGTAAATAATAATGATTTCCAAATATATTAACAAAAGTTACTTTTAGACAATGTTGGCATTACTGATACCATCTGCGAGCTTCTGCTAACTGTCATGTAAAACCAAAGAAGCGATAATTTCACTTTTTTGTAGTAGTAGTAGTAGTAGTAGTAGTAGTAGTAGTAGTAGTAGTAGTAGTAGTAGTAGTAGTAGTAGTAGTAGTAGTAGTAGATTATAAGAACCTGATAAGCTTCAAAACCTTTTAAGCCATATTCTCAATTATATGACAATTTTCAATTGTGAAAATATATTAAAAAAAAAATAGCTACAGCTTTATTTGTTTAAGAATGACCAGATCTGTGTTTCTACCCATTTAGGCCGATTCTTTGATATCATAACTGCGTTATTTAACGCGAAACGTCATTAAAAACGAGCTAAAGACTTTTTCATGATTTTCTTAAAATGTATAAACTGCAAATAAGCCAAAATATAAGTTAGTTGTAACTTGTAAGGGCACTCATGTGGGTTTTTCAAACGGAGGAGGGGGGGGGGAGGGGCAGATATGAGTCCCCCCCACCCCCCCCCCCCCCC
>CABEEJ010000714.1:66735-97420 GCA_901482245.1 Timema douglasi | reverse complement strand
GGGGGGGGGGGGGGGGGGGGAGGGGGGGGGGGGGGGGGGGGGGGGAAGAAAAGAGGGCGGAGTTTGTGACCGGTGTTGGCCAATGAGAGACAAGGCAGAGGGGGCGGAGCCAGTCTTCTGGGTTGTTCTGTCCTTGCAGAATATTCAGTCATCTTCAGAGGCTTCACATCGAGAGGATTATCCGAGTGAGTGAGAGCGGGGGATATTGGAAAGGGGGGGGGGGGAGGATTGAGGATCTACAGAGGGGGGTCTAAACAATTAGATGATGATTAGTAACATGAAAATCAACACTTTAATTGAAAAGTAGGATAAATATTCACCGTATAAATAAAAACAAACTACATCCTACACCTTTTTTTATGCAGATAATATCACTCAGGTGAGCTCCAACGGACGTCAGACAAACCTCAGCTCGTTTTCCATCACGTTCCTCAGAATAGATCGTCTAATTGTTTCCGTCACATTCTGTATTAGACTGAGAAAAACTGTGTGCCGCTCTTTGTCAACATTGGCTATCAAGACCGTAGCCGGAGGGGGAGGGTTGAGGGTTCAAACCCCCTCCAAGAAATTTTATGAATAAAATATATATGGCTTTATTTATGGTTCAAACAATATCAAAATTAAGATTCAAATACAAATTAGGGGGTTGTGTTACCATAAAAAACACTTGAGAGAGCTTAAAGAGGTGTTAAATATTTATAAATTTTCCTAGCCTTTGGCATTTTGAGGGTTATTTTACCATGAAAAAAAAACACTTCAGGGAGCGTCTAAAACTGTTTATCATTTGGAATTTTTTCTAGCTTCCAGCAATTGGGGGATGTGCCCCTACCCCCTCCCCCATTAAATGATTGGCTGACTATGGCCTTAAAGTTGCAGTCGACACTCCGGTTGAGAAACCTTTTCTAACAGTTTAAAAAAATTACTCGATAGTGAATTTATATACCATGTGATAAGAAGGTTATGTGCTCTACAACTGTTCCTTTTCATACTTAATAATATAGCGTTTTACTTTCTTAAAAGTTATTAATGCCGACTGCAAAAACAAATCTTGTATTTTTTAAAACAGTCCTAATTCCTATCAGAATAATTAGGCCTATACAATACTGGTTGCGGTGTCTTGGCGTGTTGCCAGGATAAGCAGTGCTAGTTGAGTTGTTCTCACCAATCAATAGAATAATACAAACACCTTAGCTCAGTCGGTAGCGTGTCTGTCTATAGAGCTAAGGGTCCCGGGTTCGATTCTCTGCACGGCCGAAAAATTATTTATCACTGATGAAATGTGGGGTTACTCTTTCACAACGATATATTAACGGCCGGGGATTGGATGTTGTGGCTGTTCTATTCTTAAGTTCGATTATAAGGAATAGGCCTATGAAGCTACGACAGACGGTAGTGGAAAATTTATGGCTTGAATAAAAAACTGACCCAGACCATAGCCTGGAAATAGTAATAAATGTACAGTAGCCCCATGGATTCTTTGGTGCTGACTGACAGCTCACAGCTGACTTCTGACAGTCAACATTTAGGTATATACCTAAATTTTGATTGTCAGAAGTGACAGCTGCTAAACACATGTTTTTGCAGATAATATGGTTCAGCGTAGGGATACATAATTTGTTCTGGTAACTTTTCAAAGCTTTCAGCTGTCAGTCAGCACCAAAGAAGCCATGGGGCTACTGTAAGTAGGCCTACTCAGTAGCATACTAATAATTTGTAGGTACAAACATAAATAAACATAAATACAGAGCCTATGTTTGTCGACTGGGGACCAATTATGGAAAGAGCATAGGTCTACTATATTAGAGGTAGAATTTTAACAAGCCTTGTTTATGTAGAGTATGACGTCACCCTACCGTCACCGGGCGCTCTTGAACGCTGGACCCGCCGTGTGTGGCGCTAGAGGGCAGGTCACTCGGTCTTTATCTCTGACTTCCTAGCGGGCGGGACCAGAGTTCGACTCCAATCACTTTCATTGTGTTAATAGAATATCATAGTGCTTGTTTGCACATGATGCCAAAGAGCGGTATCGGACATTGTTCTTGATTTAGATCTGTTCTTATTGTAACATAACAAAAACATGTAGACTACAAGTGACTAAGTGTCTAAAAGGGGTTTTTTGGGGGCGAGGAGGGGGGTTAGTCCCGTAAACATGACTCTTTAACATGTTCCACAAGAAAAAGTCCAGAGCTGTTAGGCCTGGTGAGCGTGGTGGCCAAGCGAAGTACCCAAATCGTGAAAAAAGTCGCCCAGGAAACATTCTGCGATCCACCTCTATTGATGTTCAGACTGTCTCTTGCTGGAACCACGGGTTGTTGATCCGGCACTGCGAGAGCAACAGTGCTCTCTCTACCTGGCAGTCCCACCTTCCTCCCCACCCATATACTATGTGTGCATGCGCCCAACAGTCAAACGGGTGTTGTCGAACTGGTCCGATGGTTGAAGGACCACCCAATTAGTAAGGTCGAACTGGTCCGATGGTTATTACAAAGGGGTAGGAGGGGAGGGAGGGCTGTACTTAGCAGGTTAGGTTAGGTTAGGTTAGGTTGCTGTACTTGTGTCTTGTCCGCCTTAGAATATTTAAAACCTTCATGCACCACTAATTTACACCTTCTCTCACTTAACATTGAAAACATCACTGCACACCACTCTGCAAACAACTGACAACTAAGTGACCACTGGCCACCTGGGCGAATAGGGGATGAGGGATTCTCAGCTGGGGTACGCTCGAACTAGACAGTTCGACCTTACTAATTGGGTGGTCCTTCAACCATCGGACCAGTTCGACAAGACCCTTCGGTATGGGCTCGAAAATTCCTTTTGGAATGTCTTGACCGTCGGACCAGTTCGACCATACCCAGTCAAACGTCTCTGGCACTGTGAAGCGCACAGTTCCATACAAAGATTTTTGTATGTTTTTCATAAACTGAGGGATGGCTACTGAAGTACTGACATTAAGCTTAAGGAATATATATTGTACTACAAAAATAAAGAAAGAATTAAAGAAAAAAAGGACTCATATTAAATGTTATTGATAATATCAAGTGAAAACAGGGGGTGCTGCAGTTCCGCAGTGCCTATACACGAGCCGCCACTGATGCCTTGGACCATACGGCCACCAAAGCGAGCTACATCCTAGTGGTATTATCTAATGTTGTAATGTTGTATTGTTGTATTTGAATAACTTAACGACGTTGTCTACTTGGAGATTTCAAAGCTATTTTGCAAAGTGGGTTGCATCTTAACTTACCTAAGTAGTCTAAGCACTATCCCACTTAGACACCAATGTATGAAATAGAAGGTGAGAGAAAATAATGATTAGTAGCCTATGACCTGAAGATGTGCAATACCTAATAAAATGTCGAAAATTTTAACCGAAATTCAAAATTTTAATACGAAATGTTGACCCTTGTGAACCAAAATATCGATCCTTTTTATTGGTCCAACGATACAAATGAGAAAATTAATTATTTAAAAATAAAATTATAAATTTTAAACCGGGACTTAAAAAATGTTTTACATAATTATAGTGCAATTTATGCTTGGGTTTGCTAGTGTATATTATTTCGTTTCACTGATATTACGAGCTTTGAGTAAATATCTCCATTTTTAAACAATAGAGCGATAAATTCCGTGCGGAGTTCTGTACCATTTATTTTAAAATATCCAAAGACTTATTATCTTAGGCTTAGAGGTAATTTGCAAAATTACCTGTATTTTCTTGACACAAAAAAAATCCCCGTTTTCCTGGTTCTCACAATTTTCCAGATACGTGGAAAATCTATATCAGCAGCTAATTTTTTAGGTACACGATCTTAATAATTGTATCAATGTTGAACGCAAAAAAAAAAGTTTGAATTTTATATAAGGTATTTTTTTATGAAAAAAAGACAATATCATAATATATAGATTAATAAAATGAAGAGTTTTTGTATCTGTCTGTATGTATGTCTGTCACGAGCATTGCGCAATATCTACCACAAACAGAGGTCTGAAATTTAAAAACCAGTAGCCCCTAAGCACAAACATGTGCAGCTCGAAGCCGGATTTTTTCTAAATTACATAAAAACTGGGTCGGATAAAACAAAATGAAGTGCTATTTTTTTTCCCCTGTTTGTTTGAAGCCAAAAAGCGTCGCCTGGGGTAACCACGTAAATTATTCTGGTATATTTACCAATGTTGCGGTTAGTTTGGACTAGAGCTGTACAAATCTGGTAGGCCACCTGATCCCCATGCTAATACGAGCTCTGGAACAATGTGATGACCCGGCTGAAAAGGGTCAGTGTTTATAATATTTTCTTTAAAAGGTTCCTCAAGAGGTCATGGGAGGTCCACTTGATATTCTCCCCGCGAACACGATTCATTGATTTATTCAATTTATTAACTAATAACCGCCCCAGGGCCACGTGTGTGTGTGTGAGGGGGGGGGGGGAAGAGAGTTATACATCTATACAAGTCTCCATTACTGACATACATCACGATTAAATAACTATCCAGGATTATGTGAGCGCGAAGTATCTAATTTTTTTTTAGCAGTGACGTGCTGTGGAATATATACAAGATAGAACAGGGCTACGTACTGAAAGCGCACAGGCCGAATTTGTGTACCTGCTCAGGAGCAGTGGCGGCTCGTGTATAGGCACTGCGGAACTGCAGCACCCCCTGTTTCCACATTATATTATCGATAACATTTAATATAATGGGCCATTTTTTCTTTAATTCTTTCTTTATTTGTGTAGTAAAATATATATTCCTTAAGCTTAATGTCAGTACTTCAGTCGCCATCCCTCAGTTTATGAAAAATATACAAAAATCTTTGCATGGAACTGTGAGCTTCACAGTGCCAGCGACGTAGTGTTTGACTGTTGTGCGCATGCGCACATAGGAGGAGGTTGGAAGGCGAGACTGCCAGGTAGAGAAAGCACTGTTGCTCTCACATTGCCGACTCTGGCGTGATGGTGGAAGGAAGTTTTTTTTACTCAACGTGTGTTGTGCTTAAAAACCGTGTACCATATTCTTGAATGTGATAAAGTGTAGAAGAGTGTAGAATTAGATTATTATTCTGCTTCCAGCTATTCTATTTGATTAATTTTTTTTTCTGTTCTTTTATTTAACAGAAAGACTAAATGCGCTTGCAGTACTTTCAATGGAGAAAAATTTCTTCAATTGTCATCCAGAGATCAAGGAGAAAATTATTGAACTTTTTGCGTAAATTTAAACAAGAAGAATGGGTTTCATTTTTAAATGACTATATCAAGCTTGAACTGTAACAATTTAAGATAAATTAAGTAAGAAATGTTTGGTATTTTTTGTTAAGATTTTATCAATTTCCTAATAAATTTTCTTTTTATATATATATATTTTCCTTTTACACAATTTTAAAACAAAGGCTAAACAGTTTCTGAAACAGCACCCCCACTAATTTTATCTACGAGCTGCCACTGCTCAGGAGTATATAAGAAGTGGACAATTTTTTGTAGTTTCTTGAGACCCATATTACAATACCTAACCTAGCCTGGCACCAAACAATGAAAATCCGTTACAGTTTGCCGATTTTATTTTGTAGGGTTACATTCAACGTGATAGCTCATTCCTGCCATCCCTGTGAGCACAAGATGTCTGCCACGTTGTCACGTTATGCAGTTGTTTTTACCCTGTGCGCTTTTTATACACGTTCTATTTATAGGTGCGCTTTAGATCCATAACCCCGGGAACCTTTGATGAGTGTGACATACATAAAGAGTAACAGGTAGACATACAGACAACGGAACAGACATAATTGTAAGAACCCCATTTTTTAGTTTAGGGACACATAATATACAGTTAAGGTTCCTCAAAGTCTCGAGGTAGGTTAAAAACTCTCGTGATTACAAGACTTTCTCCATATCCGACGCCTTAGTTCATTCTGTAGCGTGTTTACCTACTGAAATAAGGGTCCCGGGTTCGATTCCCGACATGGTCGAACATTTATCATTGATTAAAATATGGGTTTACGTTCTCAAACTGATAAATTAACGACCAGGGACTGGATGTTGTGCCTGTCCTATTATTAAGATAGATTATAAGGCATTTGAAGCTACGACAAGCCTAACCAGCCTGTAGTGGGAAAATATATGACTAAAAAAACTGACCAAGGCCATAGGATAATGAACGTAATACTTTCTCCATTTGAGGAAGTAAAAAGCCCAACTAGACAATAACTGCTTCAGCTGAAGACATGGCTGAAACAAGAAATATATTTCATTGTTGAACGCATATTCTACCAGCACCACGCATTTTGGTCGAGTGTTAAGGAAAACACATGAATAAATAAACATCGAGTAACAGGAAGAGAGAGAGAGAGACAGTAAAAAAGATAAGAATAATAGGTAGAAAGAAAGGTAGAACATTGAATTAAATTATCAGCATCCATTGAGTCATCGTTCTGGCGTATGGGTATATGTAAATACTCGTGTAAGGTAGGAAGGGAAGAGAGGAAAAATAAGAAAAAAGGATGGATATATGAAACATTATAAGCGAGGGAGGGAGACAAACTCGCGAAGGAACACACACACACAAGGAAGGGAAGGAGACTATAGAGATTGTGGATGATAGCTGTACAGCTTATTAAAAGAGACAGTCTTATGTCCACTCTATACTCAACAAAGGTGTTGTCTGTCGTTTTGAGTTTGTTACTGCTTTGCGCTTACATGCAAATGCAGAGATTAGAATGTCAAGTTCGTCAAAGTTAATTACTAGGCACGTTAGCATAAATTAAATGCCAGCTCTATCAGTCGCTTGTGGGTACAGTTGCAAATATTAAAATGAGACTTACATGGGCACGAACAAAAAATCAGAATAGTTAAATAAATTAATAAAATGGTGTATTTGCATCAAGTTTTTTATTTTCGCCGCCGTCTTAAGTGTCCGTTCGAGCTGTACGCATGTTTCAAGTTAAACACACAAACACACACACACACACACACATATATATATAACTTGAAACATATATATATATATATGTATATTCCTCCATATAGAGATAGTTGTCTTCGTTGCAAAATATGCTACATGATTAAATTCTACAGAATGCTAAACATTTGTTCTTAATCTTTTTATCAGGGCGAAATCCTTTAATAAATCCCCTATATTCTATGACCTTCTTGATTCGAAAAAGCCTCATGTTCATATTATTTTTAATTGAGGGCGTATTTAAAATAAAATAAATACAATAATTAATATTAATCAAAAGGGATCGTTGCAACAATACCATTTAAATCACATTATTTCAATAGCTAGAGGAGCAAAACAAACTATCCACCTTTATTAAGTGATATTGTCGTTCACACATTCACGTAGATTGTTTTTTTAATCATGATAAACGAAATGATTTATTTGCAATCAAATGTGTTTCTCTTGATTATTAATTTAAAGTTTAAATACCCTAAGATCCCTACAAGTAGAAAAAATAGCATGCCAACCTATATTATTTTATGGTTTTAAACACTGTTAATATTATACATAATATTTACAGTATTTATGATGTATTTTCTTAACACGCGTATATCAAAACACATCAATTTAAAAACTAGTTTAATATATAAAATTACACCTAGAAGGCTTACTATAGGCCCACAGTCAACCTCGCGGCTATAGGGGGGTAAAGTGCTAGCTTCAGGACCCGTTGATCGTGAGTTCAGACCCAACCGGGTGTCGATGGATTTTTATTGAGCGATAAAAATTGGTAGCACAACTTCCTTAGAAGGGTAAACGTAAAGCCGTCGGTCCCATGTCGAGTGTGGCTTGTAAAATAACCCTGGAAGGTATGTTAAAATATCTTTCCCAGCTAAATTGGTAGTCCCTTTCGCTCTCGCTCATGGAAATTATTGTGTGCTGATATAATCAGTATGTTCAGAAAAGGGCACCCTAAATACTGTCAAACAAATGAAACTAAATGTCCACACCCATCCCTTTACAGTGGTGTCTCTTGGAGTTTTGCCAGGGTAAACTACACCTTGGTAAAACTATACTTATAAGCTAGTTTATCACCCACTCGCCTCCCTTTCGACTATAGTCTTTAGTATACAGTCCGATGTTCATATGAAGGGCCTTTTAGAAAATACACTCTCTTTTTTTGCGATCAGTAATGGTAACATTTTACTGTATTATTCATCTTATTTTACACGTATTGATAATATCAATCAAAAATGACGTATGCATACGTGAAAGTAAAACTATTAAAATGTTTAGCTGTCGGATAAGGTTCTCCTGATAAAAAAAAAGTTGACCTGGTGGTCTAGGGGTAAGGTGTCGGACTTCTGTGCTGGCGGCCGGGGTTCCATCCTCGGTCCCGGCACAGATTTATCTGATTACCAAACCCCTCCTTCACCTTTGACAAGACGTCTTGTGAATGTGGGGAATGCCAGGCCTCCACCGTGGTTCGGATTCCACGTTAAACTGTAGGTCCTAACTGTAGGTCCTCCATTTCATCTCACAATCACCCTACCATTACACATTAGCGTAAGTGCGTATAAACTGAACGGGTAGTAAGACGAGGTGATAATAATAATAATAATAAATAAAAAAACTAAATGCGATTGTATTCCCGTTGACTTGGCCAATGAATTATTTCTTGAAGGATGAAAATAATTCATTGGTACAGTTTAAACTAACTCTGCTTACTCTGGAAGCACTCCACGCCACGCCACGCCACTGCTATTAAGCTAGCTAATATAAGAGGTAAATATATGGAGGTTTCCTCAAAGGAAAGAGAAAATAAGAAAAATGATTCATCCTGATAAAACATGTTTAAAATTACTGACTCCAGTGGCCCTGTTTTGGATTCGAACCCTGAAGTTATAATCAAAGGTAGCCAACAGAAATACGAGCCTAACATTTTAAGTATTGCGGTAAATGGGTCCTACTCAAGGGCAAGATAGTAGTGAGTTAAATAGTAGATATACTATTTAAAATATATAATTTATCACACACCAAAAAAGTAAAATGACTGATTTTTGAACAGAACAAATTGTAATGTAATTATTATACGATTATGTCGAAATCTCCTAATTATTATAATAAAAAGAGCTGGATACTGTTTGACCAGGGTTGATACACTTTTTAAATTTTGTAATTCCTCGACTTTTTCAGGCTTTCCAGACCACAGAATACTGCAATGGATGTTTACCAAGTGATTAAAAAAAACGCAGAACAACTTCTTTCGGAGGAGAAGTAAAGACGTCGCTGCTATGTCGATTGTGGCAAAGTGTAAGATATTCCTGAAAAGTTTACGAGATAACTTTCCAACAAAATTGGTTGGCTCTTTCTCGCTTGAAGATTTATGTGTGGAAAGCAACGGGGAACTACCGCACTTCCTCACTTACCTAGTACAAGGGTTTTCTCCCAGATGGAGAAGGGCGGGCGGAACCAAAGGGTTGAGAACCACGCGCTGCTCCGGATGAACGGGGAAACATTCAAACCAACCCATGGGCTGCAAAACTCTCGACACGTCAAGTCATATGATCTGAAGCTGTCACTTTTGATAGATATTATCAATAATTTTATAAAAAAACACTAATTTTATATCATATTCTGAAAAATGACACCTGAACATGGGAATCGAACCCGGGACCTTTGGCTTAGTATGTCAATGCTCTAACCATTGAGTTTTCCAGAAATCGTCCCGTGCCCAGGGTAATTATTAACTCATATTTTAAGGCAGAGTCTATGAGGGACGTGCGGAAATCATCGGCTACAAATGTGTGATTTTATTAATATCACGAGCTATCAGATAACGCAGCCTCGTGTTCTTAATAAATCACACATTAGTAGCCGGTGATTTCCGCACGTCCCTCATAGACTCTGCCTTAAAATACGAGTGAAGAATGACCCTGGGCACGGGACGATTCTTGGATAGATCAGTGGTCAGATCATTAGAATACTAAACCAAAGGTCCCGGGTTCTATTCCCGTGTCCAGGTGTAATTTTTCAATTTTCAGAATATGATATCTAGATGGAGAATTCCTTACTTTAAAAAAAGCATAAATAATAGCTTCGGCTATTTGATTCTTCACTAATCTTACTTCTTACTAATATAATACATGCGAAAATTTGTGTGTTTGGATGTTTGTTATTCAATCACGCCAAAAATTCAGAACGGATTCGAATTAAACTTTGTACGTTGGTAGAGAATGTCCTGGAATAACAAATAGGACTTTTCTTAACCTTTGGTTTTAAATAATAATAAATATATGATTATAATGTTATTTAAGAATTTGTGATTTGATATTTTGTAACTAATGTAAATAATAATCAGTGTGACGTAGTTCCACACTAATAAATAATAAATATGATGTGATTTTAGCTATGTAGTTCGAAATTTCTTTAAATTTAATTTATTTATCTTACTAATTATGAAGTTAAAAATTTAAAAAAAAATTAAACTTATGATTGATAACTTAAATGATATAGACCTATATTTATTTTGTTACGAAATATTTAAAAGTGAAAATTAAAATACGGCAAAATTATTTACATCTAAAACTAAGAAAAATGCATAGATATTTGAAAAAAAAAAGTTTGATTTATGGCCAAAACCGCTTAGTTAAAAATTAAATTATTGAGGGCGAAGCCGCGACGGGTAAAAGCTAGTAATATAATAAAACTATACCAATGTTGACCACAAAAAAAAAAGTTTGTATTTTATAAAAGCTTATTCCTAACAAGATTGTATTATATATAACCCTCTCTCTACGGTCTTTCTGTTTAATGATCAATATACTTTCAAATAAAAAATAATAATCCCACAAAAGAATGAGACGGAAACGATGAAGATAGTAGAGAGAAAGAAGAAGACACTCTAAGAAAGAGGACAGACTTGCTGGGTAACCCCACTGACGGACATAAAGTCCCGCACCAGAAAAGATTCCCGATTGATAATGTGTGGAACCACATGGGCTAGGCCGGTGGAACCAACAGATAACAGAAGAAAGAGAGGCTTGGATTAAACCACAAACATATATAGAGGGGAGGAAAAAAAAGTTAATTGAATACCTTAAAAATAAAAAAGAGAAAAAATAAAAGATGTGGTCGTGCAAGAAGGAGGGACGCTAAGTAAATAATAAGCTAGCTAATCTTTTCTTTACTTCACTCGTATAATGTGATGTGTGTGCGCGCGCATCTTTAATGACGCTCTTCCTAATCATGGGTTGAGAGTTCCCCAATGATGGGAGGGATGTGTTTGCTTACTAAGTGAATATTATGTTGAATATTGTGAGATATGGGAGGGGATCACAGTGGTGGGGGTGGTATGAATAAACTTGGGAGGCCAGGTCGAATGGGTTACTCATGCGGAGATCTTAAAAAGCAGAGGATTGATCCTTTATGGGCTCTTCCGGTGTGATTCAGTGAGATGGGATCCCGAGAAATATCAATCAAAAAACTTTTATTCCACGTCTTATTATTTTTGTTTAGTATCGCATATTACTACTCATTCGGGTTATACGCTTATATACTAGTTACGATAATGTGCCAGGGATGAGGAAGGTTGAACTTATATAAAATGTACCTACATTTGCCCGAAGAGAAAGAATGGAAAACCATTTAGGAAAAGCCACTCTCTGTACACCCGACCAAGATTCGAACCCTAATCTCCCCGTAATCAGCAGTCTAATCTACCGCGAGAGTTGTGCGTAAGACCACGCGGCCATCGAAGCGGGTGTCAGTGCTTATTGTTCAGGATTGTCCCCTGTGGATCAGTGTTGTTTTTACTTGTAAGTACTACCAAGCTAGTGCTCTAGTTCATCAGTCCTGTGAGTGTCTCTAAGACCCACTATAACTCACGTGGCCCGAGATGAGCTGCAGTTTTACAGGTAATTTTGTGAAAGCCAATAGGGACTATTATGAGTGATAGGATCACACCGGCTCTGGGGAACACGTCACGCGCAACCAGGCCTGTTACACACGATCATAAACACGTCGTGCGCAACCAGGCCTGTTACACACGATCATAAACATATCACCCGCAACCAGGCCTGTTACACACAATCATAAACATGTCACGCGCAACAAGGCCTGTTACACACGATCGGTGACCTGGTGGTCTAGGGGTTAGGTGTCAAACTTCTATGCTGGCGGCCGGGGTTCAATCCTCGGTCCCGGCAAAGATTTATCTGATTACCAAACCCTTCCTTCACCTCTGAAAAGACATCTTGTGAATGTGAGGAATGCCAGGTCTCCACCGTGGTTCGGATTCCACGTTAAACTGCAGGTCCTCCATTTCATCTCACAATCACCCTACCATTACACATTAGCGTAAGTGCGTATAACCCGAACGGGTAGTAAGACGCGGTGCTAATAATAATAATAATAATAATAATAATACACACGATCATAAGCACGTCACGCGCAACCAGGCCTGTTACACACGATCATAAACACGTCGTGCGCAACCAGGCCTGTTACACACGATCATAAGCACGTCATGCGCAACCAGGCCTGTTACACATGATCATAAGCACGTCACGTGCAACCAGACCTGTTACACACGATCATAAACATGTCACGCGCAACAAGGCCTGTTACACACGATCATAAACACGTCACCCACAACCAGGCCTGCTACACACGATCATAAACACGTCACACGCAACCAGGCCTGTTACACACGATCATAAGCACGGCGTTTGCTCACTGCTGAGATGAGTGGTCGCATTTTCATACTCCTAGTTCAACATCCTGACGACTTGGTTTTATAGAACACGAGTTTGTGGTTTTTTCTTAGCGTCTTATTAATATATTTGAACTATACGCATTAAAAAAATAATTAGTAAACCTTCTCACTTCTTGCAAACCTTGATTCTTGAAGGACGCCCACTTTAAGCCACCAACATTGATTGAAAGTCACTAAAATCAATTGTCATACTCGTAGAAATGTGTCTCATTTGACTTATTAACTATAAAGTTAATCTAAAAAGTTTTCAAAAGGTTATAAAATATTTTCTTATGGATTAATGTGTAATTTCGTTTTGCATAATTAATTAAACGATCTATGAATGTAAATAAAATGTATTGTATCACTTATTTCTCCGCCATTGTGTTAACATGAGTTACCAGTTTTCAAATAACGGGCTTCTTATGAAAATTATACTGTATCATAACCGGTAACACTATTTTTTTTTTAGGATGGAGGAAGGTTTAATTTAGAAAAAAGCGTACCAGCATTCGCGCCGATAAAAAGAGTGTTATAGAACCACCGTTAGTACCCCCGGCTGGTATTCAAACCCCGACCTCCCTGTCATCGGAAGTTCAGTCTACTGTGAGAGTGACGCCTTTATATTATTTGGTGCCCTTAAGCGGGTTCCTTAGATCAAACTATATTAAAAGAGTAAGGATGAGGAAGGTAGAATTTAGAGTAAATCCACCTACATTCGCGTGAAGGACAAGTGGGGAACGATTAAGGAAAAACTATCTTCAGTACACCCTGCTGGGATTCGAGCCTCGAACTCTCAGTTAACAGCTAACCACACTATGTGATCTTTATATTTAGTACACCGGAGCAGATACCAGTGATTTTGAATTTAGGGTAGGTAGATGAAATCTCCAGAATATATTTTATGGCTGGTGGTCGATTGATTGATCTGGAAGGTTAAGGTTTGATGACGATCAACTGAACAGGGGCTATTTTCTCCTCGTACGGTTTATGTGTGTGTGTGTGTGTGTGTGTGTGTGTGAGAGAGAGAGAGAGCTTGCCCTACTATCCATCCGATGTATTCATATATTTAAACTTATGGGGTAAGGATGGGTAATTTAGGTTAACTGTAGGCCTACCTGCATTTGCGTGGATTGGAGAGATTAAAACATGCACTTTAAGCAAACACATGGCTGGGATTCGAACCTTGATCTAAACGTCATCATCATTTAACGAGATTGACGCCTTGGTCCACGTACCTACCAGCGCTAGTCTCTCATAGTGTACTTACTAGCACTAACGTTTGACGATTATATAAAACCTACAGTAGCCCCATGGCTTCTTTGGTGCTGACTGACAGCTGACAGCTGAAAGCTTTGAAATGTTACCAGAACAAATTATGTATCCCTACGCTGAACCATATGATCTGCAAAAACATGTGTTTAGAATCTTTCACTTCGGACAGTCAAAATTTAGGTATATACTTAAATGTTGACTGTCAGAAGTCAGCTGTCAGCTGTCAGTCAGCACCAAAGAAGCCACGGGGCTACTGTAAGTAAAATTATGTTACACCCGCAGGCCACTAGTTTGTGACCGGCCAGTTTTATGTTTGTTCTTGTGTAGGGGGCCTCTTGTAGTGGACTGAGCTTACAAGAGGGGGGGGGGAGATACTCTCCCCTCTCTCCTCCTTCCAAGCAGGGTACATCAGAGGTCGCGGGTCCCTCCCTCTACCAACATTATCAACACTAACACACACAGCTAAAGTAAACAAGACCAGGCGTACAGTCATCTCGACGGAACCATCTCACCACAAATTAAATTTTATGGTAAAAACCACCCACGACAAGTGGTTCCCTGCACCCCCCTTCCTCCTCCCCGGCCTTGCCTCGTCCGTTCTTGAGCTGCTTCATACGAGTGATTATACAGGGTGGTCTCACAGGTATCGTACCATCACAGGCGCTTCAGCAGAAGAAGAAGAAAAAAAAGACTTGCTTCTCTTTTTTCAAATGAGCTAAAGCAAAATTAACGATATATTGCGATGCTGAAATGTTTGATGTTGGATATGACTATACTTGTGTGTTCGCGCGTGTAAATATATCTACAAAGCAATACGGTGAAATCTATTAATGGCGTTCCGGCATTAAAAAAAATAATTGTCGGTTATAAAAAAAGTGTCCGCTATTTGAAATACAAAAATATAATTTTAAAATACTGTATTAAAAATCATTTTGATAGAAAACAGTTTAATCCTTAAGTATTTAATTACTCTAAGTATCAGCTAAAACGATCTAATAGCCTAACATAGCCTGTATGGTGTTGTAATATTAAAATAAGAATTTTAATAAGCGTTAATTTTTTAATAATATATGTACAGGCCTAAATATTTACAAAACAAATATTTCTTGTTTTTTAAAATTTATTTTAAGAGTTGATTTATAATTTAATTTATTTTATATTTATGTAAAATACATTTTTCTCTGTTGTAAAAATGAAGTTATAACTCTATGTCTGATAGCGTATTTTTTTCTTTTGTTTTGATATTCTAGTTTATAAACTAGTTTTGTAAAATTTTAAGACTATCCCGAGTATACAATGTCTGATATAATAATAGGTTTATACAAACTACAAATTATTATCTAAAAATCAATGAAAAAAAAAGACTTTATTAGCCATGATGTTAACATTTAAAAAAATCACTAATTTTTTATAGGATTCATGATTCAATTTCTTAGAGGTTATCTATTATTGTTTTTATCATTATTATTATTATTGTCTTGCATTTTTTTTTCCATGAGAGTATTCGAACACACGCCTAGGACTGCTCACAGCTAGGCGAAGAAAATCGAAAGTAGTTCCTCGCGACTAATATTTACTTCGATTTGACGGTGTCACTAGGCGAAGTTTTGGTTTATCGGTAAGTTCAAGGTCATTCGGTAGTTCAGTGTTATGTTATCGCCGAACAATTTAGTCCTTAGAAAACTCTTTTAACTTTTACAATAGCTCTAATTAATGGTAATAATATGAAAAAAACGTACTAATGATTGTGTGTATTTTAAAATAAGCCTATGCAATTTACCTAATTATAACTCACCTTAGAAAAATGCATTTTTTTAAAAATCTAATCTCGGCTGAAAGTACTGAGGATGTGCTTCCACGAATGGTCTCCCATTCTCCATCCCGCGAATTGGAATACATTTCCATTAATCTTTACACCCCCTCCGTACTATATTAGCGTAATCAACACATATGTGTACACCCAGAACGTGTAGAAGAGACACAGTGAAAAAACGGAAATAACAAAACGTTACATCTTGTATCTCAATAGGGAAAATCTTCTTACTCTTATATTTGGAAGTAAGTACGGGAAAGGTGGATGGAAACATACGAAGGGAACAAATAAAATATGGCCTTCACAGTGAAAAGAAGAACACAGTTCACACTTTACATTGCTGCCAATGGACAAGGAGGTATTGGCTACCGCATCTTGAAGGAAACAGTTTGTTACCGCTCAATCCCCCGACCTAGGTTTCATTCTATCGGGACGACACATCAAATAGGATTGACCTCGATGGTCCTGCTGGGGTAAGGTGTTCATTTCAATAAGCATGGCATGATGTGAGTGGATCATAACTGGAGGAGGTCAATGAAATATTTTTTTTACCGAGTGATGAAAAACCACAGAACAACTTCCGTTCGGAGGTGAAGTAAAAACGTCAGTTCCATGTCGATTGTGGCGTGTAAAATAATCAATATCTTTCCGACAAAATGTATAAGCTATTTCTAGCTTGGACTAAGGATTCTGTGTGGAAAGCGACAGGGAACTACAGCGCTTTGTGACCTTTGTAGTCCATGCGCATTCTCCCAGATGGAGTGTGAGGGCATCAGTAACTAAACAAGGGACGAACAATCTTTGGGTTGAATACTCACATTTTATATCAAATAGGACAGCTTCAGAATGAAGGGCATATTGCTTTGAGAATAAACACGTGACATAATTATCTAGTAGCTTATTGAACTCTCTTACAATGTTATTGTTGTGGCAGAGTGCTCACCTCAGGACCCGATGTTCATGGGTTCAAACCCAACCGGGGTTGGCGGATTGTTCTTGAGCGATAAAAATCCGTGGTCCAACTTTCTTCGGATGGGGAAGTAAAGCCGTCGGTTCCATGTCGATTATGACGTATAAAAGAACCCTGGAAGGTATGTGAGAATACCTTACGCGGAAAAATTGGTATGCCCTTTTGTTCTAGCTCATAGAAATTCTCGTGTGCTGATATAATCAGGAAGTTCATGCCGAATACATTTTTTTTTTTTTACTATTCGACTCTAGATTTCTCTTCGTTAGTTGACATATTGAATTATGATTTGTGGAATGAAATCAAAGAGTTTATTGTATCTAATTAAAAATATGATAAAAATTACGCATCTAGTTTCATGCACTTTGCTGACAAGTAAGTATATTTATTTCACACATGGTATAGGCCACTGACAAATGTATAACTCATATGAAATGTCGAAGTTAAAGGTCAAATATCCTCCGTTTTGATTTATACATCCACAATAAGCTTTGCATGTTCTTAACATTTTAAAGGAAGAAGAAAACTTCTATATATTAATGAAAAGATTTGAAATATTTCGTTAAAATAATGTCATGTTGCAACCTGCTATAACTATTTTTTTTTAATTATTACTAAACAGTAGGTTATCACCGACTACTGATTAAATTATATTTAAAATGTAAGAATAGATAAATTCAGGCATAATATCATTAAATAACATACTGTTCTTAGGTTTTTTTCCAATCCTTTATTTTTTTTTACCCAGATTCATTAAAATGGTATTCTAAAATTTAAAGTAGGGCTATACGACAGCAAAAAAACCTAAATTTTAAGCTTTGACTTTGCTCCACATGTTTCATGCTTCTCTTCGCATATACGCACAATAGATACAGTCCAATATTCATAGAAAGGGAATTATCTGACAGATAGAAAAGTTACTTAATCTACTTTCACGTATTCATACGTCAAGTCATGTGATTTGCAGCTGCTACTATTGATAGATAATATCAATACCTATATGTATTATTTGAGGTACTAAACTTGGTGCTTAAGAAGATATTTGGTCAAAAAAAAAGGGATAAGGCTACTGGAGAATGGAGTAGGTAGCATAATGGTGAGTTTCATACCTTGTACTCATCAAAATACATTGCTAGGATGATCAAGTCTCGTAGATTATGATGGGCAGGACATGCAGTGCGAATGCGAGAATCTAGAACTATGTTCAGAGTACTTACTGACAAACCCAATCGAAAGAGACCATTGGGAAGACCTAGACTTATATGAGAGGATAACATTATAATGGACCTGAAATATACAGGGTGTAATGAGATGGAATGGATATAACTAGCTCAGGATAGGGATAGGTGGCGTACTTTTGTAAGTGCAGCAATGAGCTTTCGAGCTACTAATGCCATTGAGTAAATCAGAATCTAATTATTTAACGTTCACTTTCGGAACCGACTGCATATATAAACACACAAGAATTTTATTTAGCAAAAGGACCTACAAATTTTGCTGGGAAAGGTATTTTCACATACCTTACAGGATTATTTTACAAGCCACAATCAATATGGGGCCGACGGCGCTACGGATTTTTATCGCGCTATAAAAATCCTTTGACACCAGATGAGTTTGAACCCATGTACAGGTACATCAAGTCCTGAGGCAAGCACTTTACCTTAAGACCACCAACATCGATGATGATAAATTAAAGTTGTATCAAAATTGACTGTAACAAATTTGCTTTTCTTTAAAATGGCCCTTCCTATGAAAATTGTACTGTAGTATCCTCATAGTGTTAAGTTGGAGAACTACAGCTCCACGCCCTGAGATACGGCGGTGCCATGAAGAAAGACTTCCAAAACACTTGGTCGTGATTAGTGTTTATAAACTGCTGCCTCGCCATTCCTGTATGTCGTGGTGCCTCCTTCCATCTGCGCCTGCGTGCATTAGGTGTACGTGTGGATTAGGTGTGTGGTGTGTTCACTCTAAGTTTGACTCCACCAGAGGAAAATAAAGCAACGTATTCTTCCTTCAATAAACCATTGAGCAAGCCGGTTACTCCTTTTGGATAGGTTCAGCTGAAATGAAGTGAACCCAAATGATAAGTAGCCTATTTTTTGGTCATAGCGTCTTTCTACCCGTTCGGGTTATACGCACTTACGCTAATGTGTAATGGTAGGGTGATTGTGAGATGAAATGAAGGACCTACAGTTTAACGTGGAATCCGAACCACGGTGGAGGCCTGGCATTCCCCACATTCACAAGATGTCTTGTCAGAGGTGAAGGAAGGGTTTGGTAATCAGATAAATCTTTGCCGGGACCGAGGATTGAACCCCGGCCGCCAGCATAGAAGTCTGACACCTTATCCCTAGACCACCAGGTCACCTGTAGCTTAAAAAAAGCAATACATTGATATATATATTAAAATAAAAAACTTACATAGGACCTAATCTTCTCCATATCAGTTTAAAGCATGTTGTATTTTGCGATCCAACATATTAATGTTTGGTTCATAGTTTGTTTTCAACAGCAAACACGATACATCTAAGTACGAGCCATAACGATTTATAACCGTTGAATCTACAAAGTGAATTGTGGCATGACATTAAATGAATTGGCTGTTGAAATATCATTGACTTCAAAAATGTACATCACACTGGTAAAAGTTTTCCTTAAGGTTTATTTCTTTCCTCTCAACACCTCGAAGAGAAAGCAACTTTTGGTAATTGTCAGATAAGGTGTTTCCAAACAAAATTATACTATACAGGATGGCCCACGGAAAAGTAGCCCGCCTCCTATATCCAGCAGGCGCCTCACTTTGAATTGGAGGTCAATCCCCTTCCACCCATATTGTGACATGAAGAATGAACAAGTGAACTGCTTGTTTAAAGTCTTATTGACTCATTCTTCATGCCACAATATGGGTGGAAGGGGATTGACCTCCTCCAATTCACAGTGACACGCCTGCTGGATATAGGAGGTGGGATACTTTTCCGTGGGCCACCCTGTAGTATACTGCAAGCTTGATGCTAGGGCCGTATGATCAACTTCTTCGTACTTGATCTTTAATTTAAGCCGTTAATAATCTTAATGCTAACCAGCACCGTGCTGTAGTTGTCAATGCACCTGGTTACGAGCCTAGGAGTTACGGGTTCAATTCCCGGCTGGAGCTTTGGGTATTCCCTCCCCTCCCCCAAAAAACAGGAGTCACCACAAAGGTCACCAGGGTTTTTTGTTGGTTAGGCTTAAATTAGGTTTAAGTTAAGTGTTTCCATTGATTCCACACCCTTATACTCATTATCGCCATCACCTCATCTCATCGGGACATGGAAAGAGCCTTCACGGAAAGGATGGACGATTAGTACATTCGGGCGTCCCCTGAGCAACGTACATTAGTACTGGCTAATCTTTCCACAAATTTGGCTACAAATTGTTGTAGCCCAGATCCATAATAATATTAATAATAATGATACTAAAGGTAATCATTTTATAAAGTCTCACAACATGTTTGGCAGCTACAAAATAATAAAACAAAAATTACATATTCCTCAATATTATTGACCTTATCGTGAACGTACTATATGCGTCCGTGAATAATTTAGTTAAAATACCCGCCACTAGCCATGCCTCTATACTGTGGTTCCTCCCCCTTCCAGAACCAGTGATGATATGTGTGTGTGTGTGTGTACCCAGTTGGCACGAGGCCTCAGCAGCGCGCCTGGCACACCACCAGAATATTGATACCAGGAGGCTCGTGTTCACTTGCAGGTGTCGGTAGAATTGTAAGTGGAGGGGTTGACCCAAAACTTCATTACGGGGTGTGCAGCAGCCCCCCTCGACCGACGCTCTGATCTGACTGTCACCAAGAGATTTGAACGTCATTATTTGAAGAGGAAGCTTGAGGAGTAAGGGGGATGTACCGTAAAGATACTAATCAACATTTATATCTGCAGAGACGATACGATAATAAACAAATGAATAGATAATAATATGAAAAATACAGTAAACTTTCATAGGAACAGTCTTTTAGAAAATTAAAAACTATATTTTTTGATGTCAAAATTAATAACATTATACGTTTTTATTAGTATTATTTTATAAGTATGTATACAGGGTGGGCTCAAAATAATCATTCGAATAGTAATTTGAAAGTTAACACTTTAAATTAAAAATAATATTCACTAGCTAAATAAAAGCAAACTACATTCTACACTTTTTCACTTTTCGAAGATAATGTCACTCAGATGAGCTCCACCGGACGTCAGACAAACCTCAGCACGTTGTCCATCACGTTCCTCAGAATAGATCGTCTAATTATTTCCGTCACATCCTATAGTATCTTTAAAAAGTGACAGTGACACATCACATTGCTTAACGTATGAATACGTGAAAGTACAGTAGCCGCACGGCTTCTTTGGTGCTGAGTGAAACCTTACAGCTGACGGCTTTGAAAAGCTACCAGACCAAATTATGTATCCCTATGCCGAACCATAAAATCTGCAAAAACATGTGTTTAGCAGCTGTCTCTTCCGACAGTCAACATTTAGGTATATACCTAAATGTTTGCTGTCAGAAGTCAGCTGTGATCTGTCAGTCAGCACCAAAGAAGCCATGGGGCTACTGTAGATCTAGTATATTTTCTAGCTCTCAGATAAAAATCTTCCAATGAAAATTTTACTCTAAATATATATTTAGTAGTTAGTTTGGATTAAAGAAAAAAGTAATATAAATTGTAAGAATCTCAAAACATTTATAAAATAAACACATTTTTATTTATCCAGATAGAGATTTAAAATTGATAAGAGTGAATTTACTATTTTTTATTTTATTTATCTTAATGGCAACAACACATGGTTTATAATTAAAAAAACATTAACAATAGAGAAAACAGAAAACATTAACAAAACAAATGAATTCATTATAATTTATTTAATTATTTATTATTCCCACCTCGTATTACTACTCATCCGGGCTATTTTCATATTTATAATAATGGGCTGGGTATGATAAAGGTAAAATTGGTAGTAAAAGTACCAGCATTAACAATAAGGGTAACCAGGAGACTATTAAGGACCCTCGGTTGGGATTACAACCCATAGCTCTGGAAAATTAGACTAAAATATATCAATATCTTAGTCTGCGTGATCAATTGAAAATTAATTATTTATTAAGGAAAAAAAACTTATCTCAATTTGTCTGTTGTCAAATGAAGGACAAAGAAAACCGCAGCTCGATATTTTAATCGTTTCAATCGTAATCTTGTATCTAATTTCCCGGCTAATCGGTGCTTTAGGTTTTCCGCCAAATAAGAACAATTTCACGCATGCGCAAAGTCAGCGAAACACAGTAAAAACAATTTGATGGCCGAACTATTTTTATTAAGAAAAGCTTTATTCTTAGATGATATATAAAAGTAACACATATTACATACATTTTTATAATAGAAGTTTCAAGTAAGTTCGTGCATAAAAAGTTAATAAAGTTTATTTTTGTATAGAATTTAGAGATGGGTTGAATTATATATTTCTCGAAGTCTAATCTTAAATTTTGTTTAGATTCTCGAATCCTAATTCGAATTCTGGAATATTTAAAAATATACATTAGAATTTTAGTTAAAGTGAAAATATTTAAAATTAAATTTTAAAAATTTGGCCTAGGGCTTAATGCCACAGAAAAAACTAAATGATATATCTTTTTTGTTATGTCTATTACGTCAGGAACCACAAAGTGAACACATGTTTAGTAAATTATTCATATTAATACAGTTTTGTCCTTTTTATAATTTGGTTACTATCCTAACTACACAGTTTAACTCTGCTAAAAATATATACATAGCTGTTTATGATGGGAAATACTTACCAAATTTACAATTTGTATATAATAGGCCTAGTTGGAGCAATTTTTTTTAAATGTATAATTTTCAAAATTCATCAATAAACTAGCTTTCGTTTAAGATCTAGGATCGAAACTACGATTTTGTCATGAGTTATGATCAAATTACATCTAAATATTGAGTTTTAACGAAATCTTAAACCTTTTCGGCTGTAGCCCCACGTACAGACATACAAATGGGCAGACAGAAATGCAAACACACATAAATACAAACAAAGGGACAGACATGAAACGGACATACAGAGGGATTGACAGACATAGGGACAGAGGGCATTATAAGGCCCAAATTTTTTGAGTCTGAGGGCCATATTAAACGTAAAAATTCATCATAATATCGGGGTCAAAATTTCTCATAATAGCAATGATTTTCTTTATGAGCAAGTAAAGCGTGACTATATATTAGTATAAAACTAAATTCTAACCGAATCTCGAGTTGTTAGCATAAATTTATCCTACATATCAAATAATAAAACTCCGTACACTGTATGAAGTGTCACCTAGTCATCAGTAACGTTTCTCTGTTCCTGGTAAACTATGACCACAAAAAAAACCTTCTCCGGGTTTTCCTGCTCTAATAGCGTCGGCTCATTCAGCATGCACAGGGCGAGAGAGAAGTTGGGGCGAGGGTTGAATACAAGATCGCGACAGATGGGTTCATTTCCTGCGTCGCACGCCACAAACGAATACCAGGAGACTTAGATGAGAGCGTGTAGCACCGGCTATTGGGGGACTTAGACAGGTGATCAAGCAAGACACGAGCTTTTGGGAGACTTCTAACAAGTGATCAAAACACGAGCTTTTGAGAGACTTCAATATGTGATCAAGACACGAGCTTTTGGGAGACTTCCAACAAGTGATCAAGACACGAGCTTTTGGGAGATTTCAACATGTGATAAAACATAAGCTTTAGAGAGATGTTAACATATAATCAAGGCACGAGCTATTGGGAGACTTCCAACAACTGATCAAAACATAAGCTTTTGGGAGACTTCAATATGTGATAAAAATGGTGACCTGGCGGTCTAGGGGTAAGGTGTCAGACTTCTATGCTGGCGGCCGGGATTCAATCCTCGGTCCCGGCAAAGATTTATCTAACTGTAGGTCCTTCATTTCATCTCACAATAACCCTACCATTACACATTAGCGTAAGTGCGTATAACCCGAACGGGTAGTAAGACGGGGTGCTAATAATAATAATAATAAAAACACGAGCTATTGAGAGACTTCAATATGTGATCGAGACACAAGCATTTGGGAGACTTCAAATTGATCAAAACACGAGCTATTGGGGGACTTAGACAGGTGATTAAGACACGAGCTTTAAAGAGACGTCAATATATGATCAAGACACGAGCTCTTGAGAGATTTCTAACAACTGATCAAAACACGAGCTTTTGAGATACTTCAATATGTGAATAAGACACGAGCTCTTGAGAGACTTCAATATATGATCAAAACACGAACTCTTTGGAATATTTCAACCAGCAAAGAGAGTATTTATTAACTGTGTTGTTTCTTCACTAGGTCGGTAGAAAAAAAAAGGCTTGGGGTATAGACTAAGTTAGTAAAATTATAGAATTTTTATAATTTTAAATTAGAGTTAAATATGAGAGCTCAATTAATATAGTGATGGGATTTCTTTTTTTATATTCTACCATACTTTTTCAATTAATATAACGCAATTAGAGTTGTTTGTGCTTATATAAACCACAATTCACTCATACTCATCATTCTGATTTAAAGTCAAGAATATTCATTTTTTCACCCCCTCTCCCACCTTTTCCAGTCTTCCGGGGCTCGATCCAAAATCTAAGAGGTTGATCATCATCAGAAACGCGACCACCATATTATTTCAAGAACGTCCAATTGTAATTTCAAAAATTATCCAGTCAGTTAGATATAGCACAGTGGGGCTCTATTTAAAATATGATGTAAAATAAAGTAAGTACCCACATCGATAACCACGCGGGCTAAGGCGTTAACATCGTCTAGTCTGGACGGGCGTACCGAAGGTTGTTTTTCTTTAATAATTTTATACTCTCTTCACACAGATGCGGGTTCATTTAATACATTCAGAGCCACTACCATATTTGTATGGATACCCAGATAATCCACCTGGATAATAGGATGTTGTGCAACAACAATGTAGCTCTAACATATTTGAATGTATTTGTTTCACCTACCGTGTAGACAAAAATATTGTTACAGTAGCCCCATGGCTTCTTTGGTGCTGACTGACAGTTCACAGCTGACTTCTGACAGTCAACATTTAGGTATATTACCTAAATTTTAACCTTTATAAGTGACAGCTGCTAAACACATGTTTTTGCAGATCATATGGTTCGGCGTAGGGATACATAATTTGGTCTGGTAACGTTTCAAAGCTTTTAGCTGTCAGTCAGCACCAAAGAAGCCATGGGGCTACTGTAGTTGGCTTCAAGAGAGACTCCGGTGGAGGCGCGTGATATATTAGCGTTGAGCTCATTTGTCTGGTTTGTCTGTGAAGGGGAGACTCGAGTTCGAATCTCCAAAGGTTATACTGAAGGTAGTTTTTTCCCTAAATGGTTTCCCACTCTCCCGTCACGCAAACACGCATACATTTGATCTAAAATGCTACCTTCCTCATTTATATATCACTATCGTAATTAATGTATGTGCAAACTTGAACAGGAAGTGATAAATATTGCTAATAGTAATAAATATAACCCAAATGGCTCGTAAGAAACTATGAACTAAAAAGGTTATGACCAAACTTTCGTTTTTGGGTTACAAATAAGTAGCTACACTCCAGCTAGAGTAGTAAATATTTTGACAACTATTAGTATTTCAATTACAAATCACAAGAAAAACCTTATAGTTTTTATATCTACAATGAACGGGGTAACATAAATTTTAGATACTTTTGAAACATAAAGTTGGAATATACATTATCATTTAATCGAAGGTATTTTAATTCCTTTGACAAAAAAAACTATCAGTTCAAGAAATACCATAAGATATATATTTTTTTAAACGCTGCATCTTACTACCCGTTCGAGTTATACGCTTATGGTTTTAGGGATGAGGAAGTTTGTATTTACAGGAAGTGTACACACATTTTCATGTAGGGAGAGTGGAAAGCAATTGCGGAAAAACCACCCTCAGTATATCTGACCCAGATTCTAACTTGAAACACCTTGTCATCGGCAGTCTAGTCTACTGCGATAGTAGCGCGTTAGACCACGCGGCCACCGAAGTAGGTCGCCATGAAATAAAAGTCGCATATCAAGTGGGGAACTTCCTACTAACAAGAATATGGGGAGGAAAATACGAGTCTAGCTAGAACTTTTATTGGTGTCGTCACTTGTCGCAGCATTTTAAGTAGCACGATAGAGCTGTGAAAGGTTTCGGTTGGTATTTCTGCCGACAAGTGAGACCTGAATGCTGATTTAAAGTACAAACGAATGTTCCGAAAAGTAATAAAAGTTTGGAAACCACAAAGATTCTACGAACGTTTCTGAAATCAAGAGAATACCCGAAGCAAAGCACAGCCATCAAGGATGTAACAAATTTTCCAAACTCAAATTGGCGTAGTTAGCTAAAAAATGTGTTACAGTAGTGATTGTTTGGTTGTACCAGTGGTTTTCAAAGTGGGGTGCGTAGAATAATGATTAAGAACACCCTGTATGTTATTTATGTTGTCAACATCCCTTTTTATCAACTAATACAAAGCCTACAGCGATGAATAAGGTATCACTGAATATGATTTTTTTTACCGACTTCTTACATAGCTTACTAAGTTTACGTTAAAACACATTATTTGTTTAAAAATTAAGTTAAACTAAAAATCTAACAATATTTTGTTATCAATTACCTAAAATAAACTCTCTTTCCAATTTTGTGTATACTCTTCGTTGAGTATTTAATTTAAACAACCAACAAAAGACTAAATCATTTGTTTTAGGGTGGGGGGAAGGGTAAGGTTGAATTTGCGAAAGTTTCGCAAAAGTTTATTGGCTCAAAATTAATTTTATGATAGTAGCGTGTTTTTATGCTCAAAGTTAATATAATTTGAACCTAATAAACAAATGTGTTACTGTAAACAAACCCTACTCTCATTAGCTATGTAATTATGTATTTTCTTTCTAATATGAATGTTGTATCCTCAATAATTTGTTTCTTATTTTTACTCCCACTCTTCAAATAAATTGAACATGAGTGAGCCATATGCGAAATCACTGCATTATTACTAAAATGGTTTGATATTTTTCTTCTAAAGTAATAAAACACCTGTCTCCGTTTTCAGACGACACGCTCTATTCTTTAGTAAACAGAAGGAGGTCAAGACGCCGTCGTTGACCCAACAAGAGCATAGAAGATTAGTGTGGTCAAATTGTCATAG
Source organism: Timema douglasi (assembly GCA_901482245.1). Classification (NCBI taxonomy): domain Eukaryota; kingdom Metazoa; phylum Arthropoda; class Insecta; order Phasmatodea; family Timematidae; genus Timema; species Timema douglasi. Next base: position 70,422 of record CABEEJ010000714.1, on the reverse strand, counting down.
GAAGGGCCTTTATCTGACAAATACAAACGTTACTAGATGTACTTTCACGTATTCGTAAGTCAAGTCATGCGATCTGCAGCTGTCTCTCTAAATATACATTATCAATTACAGTAGACTCGCAACTATCCGGACTCCGCTGATCAGAGGCTCCGTCAGTCATTCTGTCAAAGTGCCCAGTTTCAACACAATATTTATTCAATAGTTAAATATTTCATAGAATAGTTTAAAATTTAGCTTAACTCTATAATACAATAAATGCAATCTTTGTAATTTAATTTGTTTTAATAAATTAGTAATTTGAGACTTACAAACAATGTGTACAGATTCAGTACGTTATAGTGATTGATAACTTATAGATCCTATTATAACTTATAAATATTACACGCTACGTATCATCCGAGTTTTATAGCATCTGAGGTAGCCTCAGTCCCAATTAGTACCTCGATTAATCGTGAGGGTGACCTGGTGGTCTAGGGGTAAGGCATCGGACTTCTGTGCTGGAGTCCGGGGTTCAATCCTCGGTCCCGGCACAGATTTATCCGAATGCCAAACCCTTCCTTCACCTCTGACAAGACATCTTGTGAATGTGTGGAATGCTCAGGCCTCCACCGTGGTTCGGATTCCACGTTAAACTGTAGGTCCTCCATTTCCTCTCACAATCACCCTACCATTACACATTAGCGTGAGTGCGTATAAACCGAACGGGTAGTAAGACGCGGTGGTAATAATAATGATTAATCGCGAGTCTACTATATATATATACATGAGGGTTTTATAAATCTAACAAAATAGGAGGATATTATAAATATTTGTAATTTCTAAAAGGTTCTTCCTTTGAGAATTGGACTGTTTTTACCGTTTTTTCTGTGACAGGTCATCTTTAGAGTGACAAGAACCCTAAAACAATGTCCTCGTGACCAAGGCACTAACTTGGTGTGGTCGTGATTTCGACAGTTAGTCAAACAAATAGGATGTGTCGCTCGTGATATGTTAGTCGTGAGTATTAATCACGAAGGGGAAATATATTAGGATTTTATTTGGAAGAAATTAAAAAAAAAATGTAAACAATTTTTTTTTTGCCCTAGAAATTGATAAAATTCGATCTTATGACTAGTATTATTTCATATGCATTAATATTATATATAAAAATGACAGTTTCAGATCAAATCACTTTAGGGCTGAGTATAAATAAATAGGACACATTGGTGGTCTAAATTCAATGATAAAATGAAGGGGCCTGTCGTGAGACAGAACACCTAATAAAATAATAAAAATATGAAAATCTGACTGAAAAAGTTAATTCTTATTTAATGTAAGGAGGCGGAAATAACTATTTTGGGAAAGAATTTCTCTAAGTACTTATATTTTATGCTTAACTAATATATAAAACTTCTTGTCGAATTATTATACAACTAATTAAACTGCATTCTCCTCATCGCATTGGATTAATTAAAAGATTAATTTGCAATTAGACCTTACTGACATATGAATAAATAAACTTAAAGATGACTGGTGTAAAAAAAAAAGTTACGCGTATCGGAACGTGTCAACTGACAAATCACGGTCATCGCCAACCGACGCACGGCGGCTAAGACCTTTATCGACGTGTGCGATGGATGGCCCCACATATGGCTGCTCGCTGACTATGCGGTGTGGAAAGTACGTCACATTGTGCGAGGCCTTGGATCCCTCATATTCCAGGTATTGGCGACACTTTATGTCGGGACAAAAATATGGAAACTTTTGACTTCCGTTCTTTAAGGGTGCAGTATGGGGAATTCCGTGTTGGAATAGAGTGTATGAAACGTAACATTTCCTCAGTGTCACAATATCATAAAGACTATGCTATTGGAAGCAAGAATTCAAATCGTAGACGTTTATGGTTTCTGAAGAGTTCAGAATTGGGGAATACGTTTTGAAATTCTATTTACGAGATCCACCATTTCCTCAACATGACAACATCAGCAAGATTATGCTATTGGAAGCAGGAATTCAAATCACAGATATTTGCTCTAAATTAAAGATCATTAAACTTAGTAGAATTTACTATCCGACACCTTAGTTCAGTCAATAGCGTGCCTGACTACTGAGTTAAGGATTGGGGGTTCGATTCCCGACATGACCGAAAATTTCATCATTGGTGAAATGTGGGTTTAACCTTTCAGAGTGATGAATTAATTGCTGAGGACTGGATGTTGTGCTTGTCCTAGTCTAACTTAGGTTAGATTATAAAGCATATGAAGCTATGACAGGCCTAGCAGCCGGTAGTGGAAAATATAGGGTTTGATTAAAAAACTGACTCAGGATACAGGCCGGAAACAGTAACGGATGTAAATAAACGTAGTTTCTATTACTATTATTATTTCATGTACAGTACATTTTAAAACCTTTCTTTTAAATTCATCCTCTCATCTTTACATTAAAAGTATCACTATCACAAAAATTATAATTTAGGTTTATATTTTATAGTATTTGTCAAAATATACATAAGCTTTCCAAAGGGAGAAACAAAAATCTTGAGATTTATAAATAAATAAAAATAGAGTTAGACAAATTTATTAACGATCATATGAGGCTCTAGAAACTGGACCACTCCATTCGTAAGTAGGTGTCTTCTTGTATTTAGTGTAGCGCCGTACTTGAGGCGTGTTAAGTATGACTATGAAACTGGTCCTTATGCTTGTGTTTAAGTCAGAGTGATGACGTCTTCAGCTAACATTTTCTGCAATTAATAGGTCTACTAATTAGAGCATTTAGTTAAATGTTGTAGATTCCCTGGTGTATATATATATGTGTATATATATGTATGTATATATATGTGTATATATATGTATGTATATATATGTGTATATATATGTATGTATATATATGTGTATATATACATACACACCAGTATATTGCGCGTCTAGGCTGTATCATTCGTAGTCCAGTAGTGGAAAGGTGGTATAGTCGTAAATTTAGCAGTGACGGAACGCAAGGCCGTAGCCATCCCAAAATTCAAGGGGAGGGGTTTGTCCCCCAACCACCATAGGCGAAAAGATTTCACAAATATAAATGTCTCTAGGATCTATTTGGAGCATTTTTTTTAATGGTTACTAAGGCAAAAACTTACTTATAGAACTTCCCCTGAGATTCCAAAAATTTGCATGGAGCACAATAAATTTTAACATAGTATTGTATTAACATAATATTGATATAAAATCAATTACTTAACTTAGTATCGCATAGTATAAAACCTTACTAAAAATATTTATATTTTGAATATTTTTTCATGAAAAGTAGTGCCGGAACGGTGTTCCCCCGCGTTACTGAACTACTACCATTATACCCCTGGTGGAAATATTATTCTGTACTAATATACCGTTACCCAGGAGACGCCTGAGTGTACTAATCGTACATCCTTTCGCGGAGGGACTTTCCATATTCCAAAGAGATGAGGTGAGTATGAGAATGTGGAACGAGTGGAAACACTTAAACCTAACTAAAGCCTAACTAACCAAACCCTGATAACCGTGGGGGTAATTCACCGTTCGGGAAAAATTCCTAAGGAACCAGCCAAGAATTGAATACGGAGGGGAATGCCAGGCCTCCACCGTGGTTCGGATCCCATGTTAAACTGTAGGTCCTCCATTTAATCTCACAATCACCCTACCATTACACATTAGCGTAAGTGCGTATAACCTGAAC
>CABEEJ010000714.1:4467-59579 GCA_901482245.1 Timema douglasi | reverse complement strand
CCCCCCGAAATTTTATGAACAATATATATTTGGCTTTATTTATATTTCAAACAATATCAAAATCAAGATAAAAGTACACATTAGGGATCTGTGTTACCATAAAAAGCACTTCAGAAAGCGTCTAGAGGTTTTTAATATTTAGAATTTGGTCTAACCTCCGGCAGTTATGGTGTTATTTTACCATAAAAAACACTTCATCTAGCTTCTAGAGGTGTTAAATATTTATAATTTGCCTTAGCCCTCGGCAGTTATGGTGTTATGTTACTATAAAAAACACTTCAGATAACTTCTAGAGGTGTCTAGTATTTGTGATTTGCCCTAGCCTTCGGCAGCTATGGTTTTATGTTACCATAAGAAAAACACTTTAGAGAACTTCTAGAGCTTTTTAATATTTATAATTTGTCCTAGCCTTAGTCAGTTAAGGGGTTGTGTTACCATAAAAATACACTTTAGAGAGCTTCTAGAACTGTTTATCATTTAGAATTTTTTCAAGCCTCCGTCATTTGGGGGATGACCCACAAAACCCCTCCTGAAATTATTAGCCGGCTACGGGCTTGACTGTTATAACCGCTTCTAAATATCATATTCTATAAATTGAATGACACCCGGTCATGGGTGTTTCGCAAATTTCTCTTATAATCAAAAGTGTTCCGTGGCTTCCAAAATGTTAAGAACCACTGCTCTAAGGAACGAAGTTCAGCTTCCAGGGTTAGACCCAGACATGGTAACTGTCCTCCCAGCTCTGCTTGTCAGTGGATATTACGTCTCTGCAGATGTTGGTTGTGTTTATGGAAGGAGGTCGTTTACAGGTGACTAATGTGTTCCATGGTTTGGTTATAGACAAGCTGTACTGATGGAAGGATAGCAGGAGACTAGGATGAATTGAGGTGCGGGAGGGGGGTCATCTATTTGATCATTAGGGTTCTGTGACGTCCTTCGAGTATCATGTAGGCGTTATTAATATGATACAATATCTGAGACACATCACTGGGACATTCCTTGGACCAGGGACTACAGACTCTTACGAGGTTAATTATTGTCTATCGATACAGTATTACCTATAATCAGAGGCAGGTTTTTATGGTGAATATTTTAAAAAAAATCTCATTAATTTTTCAAAATGGTGGTGTTTTGTGTTGAAAATTTCACACAAATATTTACTGTCATATCACCCTAATCTATATCGCCAAACTGTAGCATACTGCATGTGGTAATATTTTTTTCACTCATCGTGGTTCGTCTATCAGTCACTACCAAATTGTACGTTGAAAAATACCGTTCACTGACTGCATTTGAAATGGGCAACCAAAGAGATTGCAGCGATTTTTCTACAAAAACATTAAAATGTTCACCTTTGTGTTTCAAACCTATGAGAGCTTTTACCACATCCACATAGTCACTGTCAATTTGTTCGGAAATTAATGTGCACAGTTCTTTGTGGCCTAGTTGAAAATCACACTGCAAGTCTCGGAAAGCAGGAAGGTCCTTGAACATTCTTTCAAGTTCCCTCCCATCACTTGAACTAGGCCTGCTCAGTAGCTTAGTAGGGTCAAATAGGTACCCTAATGCTTTTATTACTTTTATTTCATCACTATTTTTGGCTAACATTGAATATAGCTTGGCACAAGTTAGTGCACCACATGCCTTCAAACACTCCTCAGTTTGTCCTCTACATAGTGGTGAAACTTTGGCTAACATCTGCACAACGTTGATACCAAACTGACCATCTCTCACTAATTCACACTTCGCTTTCAGTGATTCGATTCTTGATTGTACTAAATGTGCCACAGGCTTATCTTTACTTTGAAATTCCAAAATTGGATTTGTAATTAATTTACAATTTTCTGACACAAAGGCTACTTGAACCTTGACCATTTTACATTTAGTGTCATTCAAGTGTTCATCCAACAAATTTTGACCTTGAACTGAAAGATTGTTATTTTGTTTGAGAAAATTAACAATTGCATCAAAGTATTCTGACAAGTACACGACAGAATTAAACCAACTAGACCAACGAGTTAACACAGGAATTGGGTAAAGTTTCACTTCTAGTGTCGGGTAATTTTCAACTAGATGTTTCTTATATTCCGTTTTTAATTTACGAGCGTTTCTGAAAACGTTCTTTAGGCCAGAAATTACAGAATTCAACTCTTTTAAGTTCTTTTGCCATATTTCTCCGAGTAGATTAAACTTGTGACACCAGCACGTAAATCCTAATAAATGTTCACCAATTAAAACCTTTAATGTACTAACACATTTAATCATGTATGGAGCACTGTCTGTACAAATAGCCTTGATATTGTTAAAGTCAATATTTAAATCATTTATAGTTTCCATGATTGCCTGGCTTGTCGTAGTAGCATTTGCTGTTTGGAGAAAACTGCAAGACCCTAAGTAGAGTTGCTGTGATGATTTTCCTTCTAGCGTTCCAAACAGAATAGCAAAAACACAGTTGCCACTCCGATCTGTAGTTTCATCACAGAATATAGCCACAGATTTATTGGCTAAAGAGACTTTTATATTTTCTTTAGCTAAAGCTCCACATTTAGGGACATATTCTCGTCTTAGCCAGGAAGCTGAAGGTAAGTCGCCTGAACCTTTAATGTATTTGCCCATCCAACTTCTAACTACTGGATTGTCCAGTTTTTCAATAGGAATGTTGGCCTGCAAGAAATTAAAACAATTGTGTTGACAAATATCAGAATAATTAGAATACAATAATTAACCATAATCTCCTTCTGGATTTGTAATGATAAGGGATTTAAAGAAAAATATTAATATTGAATAGTAGGCCGACTAGGCTCACACTAAAATAAATGTCGGCCTAGTCCCAAATAAGGATTAGAAACATACATATTGCGCTAAAGGCCTAATTTTACCTTGAGAAACATTTCGGTTGTGTCCATTATAAATTCCACTTTATCATCTTTCGCCTTTTTTTGAGCTTGAATTGCCCCCTCAATGGATAACTGTCGCTTTACTCCTGTAGTTAAGGAAGCTTGGACTTGTTTAATGTGCCCTTTATTTTTGATGTGCTTTTCACACGCATCACGTCGTTTCCATTCAATTCTAGAATTACAGTGTTTACACAATACAATATTTTTATCATTTAAATAAAATCCATGATTTTTGTATTCATTTACACGTGAAACTGCACTAATTTCAATCGTTCTCCCCATGGTGAAATTAATAGTTGCTTAACTACACATGACTTTGGATAATGTGAAAAATGCAAATCATGATCTAATCAAGTATTAACACGTTAATTTAATGGTTTATTAGTGAAGCTAGTGACGGGCTATATCGAAAGAAAACCATCTAATACCAACATATGAAAAATGTGTAGCACCAAAAAAGTTATATACTTATTACCTCTAGAATATACATGCTTGAACATTGCTTAGTAATTGCAACAAGCAAAGTGTTTTTTGGCTTAAAATTTGATGTGCAGTCTATGAGTAGTAATTCTATTGTGTTTTATTTACTTAATCATTCCAAGACGGCAAGATGGCGGGTGGCGACATATGGTAGTTGAAATCTCTTGTTTGAGAGATTTTTATTTGGTTTAAGTAAAATATAAAATAAGCTGAGTACCAAAAATAACTTAAATAAATATCTGGCAGCGAGTATTAAAATTAACGCAGGATATGTTAATTTAAAAAAAAAAATTTTGAGGTGAAAAACACGTTTCTTTCCAGTCTTGTTTCAGTTTTAAAACTACGCATGCGCAAAATATATGATCCAGACACATTCTTAAGGCTTGTGAGACTTCTGTGAAAATAAAATGGCGGCAAATTTTACGCTGTGAAGGAATGTTTATTCAATAAAATATTGTTTTTAAAACTTCAAATCCGACTATTGAAATATTAAAGTGTGAAAAAAATATTAAATTTTTCGCGTTAATCGCGAGAATAATAAAATTTCGCGAGAATAGCAAAATTTCGCGAAAATTCGCGATTTGAAAATATGTTGGATCACTTCATAAACATTGTGAAACGTGTAAATATAAATTTTGAAGCTACAGAAAAACAATTCGCGTTTATCGCCAATAACAAAAAAACCTGCCTCTGCCTATAATAATGTCCAATTTTCATAGTAAGAACCTTTTCTGATAGTTATAAAAGATCCTTGGCTTACTTCCACGTATTCATACTTCAAATCAGGTTGTATGAGAGGAATTTTACCAGGGGGTGCAAAGTTTTTTTTAATACCTCCTTCTATTTTTCATTAATCTTGTCTAAAAAAACCTATATAAAAAAAGAAAAGAAATATGACAAAAATAAATAATTATTTAGAAGGTATACATTTATATCTGAAAAAAAGTAAAAAAAAGACAAACAATATTATATCGATACTAATAATCTATTAACAGTGCAAGTAGTGGAAATATGAATGCTAGTCTTCAATATTTGCAAATATTTTCTGAGATACCAGGATATTCCCAGTCCCCTTTTAGACCCACGGGTCCAGGAGCGATGTACACCGTGTACCCCCTTCTCATAGGGCCTGCGTCAAATCATGTTATCTACAGCTGAACCTTTTGATACATATTATATTAACCTTAAAAATAACACTAATTATTATTATTATTATTATTATTATTATTATTATTATTAGCACCGCGTCTTACTACCCGTTCGGGTTATACGCACTTACGCTAATGTGTAATGGTAGGGTGATTGTGAGATGAAATGGAGGACCTACAGTTTAACGTGGGATCCGAACCACGGTGGAGACCTGGCATTCCCCACATTCACAAGCAGTCTTGTCAGAGGTGAAAGAAGGGTTTGGTAATCAGATAAATACGTGCAGGGACCGATGACTGAACCCCGGACCTGCAGCACAGAAGTCTGACACCTTACCCCTAGACCACCAGGTCACACTTCACTAAAATAAAAAAGAAAGCCAATACTTGGTATATAGAAAAGTAAAAACGCCCATTCAAAATTTTGATTTTTTAATTATTTTTGTTTATTTGGGGTATTTAACTTGCACTTTCTGAGCCTACAGATTATATCAGAAGACGAAAATTTCTATGACTGAAAGTGAAAGGACCCATCAATATTACCGGAAAAGTTATTTAAACATACCTTCCCAGGTTATTTCACATGCCACAATCGACATGGGAACGAAGGCTTTTCTTTCTCACCGAAGAAATTTGTGCTACGGATTTTTATCGTGCAAGGAAAAATCCATCCACCTCGGCTGGGTTTTAACCCACGAGCATCGGGTCCTAAGGCGAGCACTTCACCCCAAGACCAGCGAAGTTTTAGTGGTAGACGAGAAAAAGTCGTGACAGAGGAAAATAAAGGTCCAAGTGAAAATCTTCGTTAGCTTTTTATCCGACTTTTTGTTATCATTACATAATTATAAATGATTAATTAAGCTCGGTAACATTACCCCTGGGGCTACGCGTAGAACCCTTTGGGAAAGACCGCTTTAAGTTATCCACCATTTCACACCAAATATATATTTAGCACCGCGTCTTACTACCCGTTCGGGCTATACGCTTTAAGTACTAATTACTCTTATGGATTAGGAAGGTTGAATTAGAGGAAGTGAACCCGAATTTGCGTGGAGGGAGAGTGGAAAACCATTTAGGAAAAACCACCCCCAGTTCACCCGACCTAGATTCGAACCTAGATCTCCCCGTCTTCAGCAGTCGAGCTCAACACGACTAGCGCGTTAGCTAACTACGCCACCGAGGCCGGTCACATCAAATATAGAACAACTGAGAGTTTATATTCCTTATATTAAGAGAACTAGATAATATCAGATCATCCAGATTGTGACATCGACGTGGATTTTTCTATCGGAGACACCCGTTGTCACTTTACATTTAAACATCATAGACAACAACAACAAAATCAAGAAGAAGAAAAATAAAATAACAAAAGACTTGAACAATAGTGTTTGTAAATATGTTTAGTGTTTAGTAATAAAACTAAGTTTGTTTTCTAGATCAAACCTGACTGATGAAATATACTGCTTTTTTAGTTTATACTTGTAGCAGGTTAATACTTTTATTTGAGTTTACGCAAGAGCTTAGCGATATACATACTCCCCCCCCCCTTTATTTTTATCACACTCGGTAACAAAGGTAATGTAAAGTCCATTGTTCGGTCGGACGAATGTTGAACTTCTGATAACTATTCCATCAACACGGATGTTGACCGGTTGAAGGCTGATGCCCGAAACACACACTTAGCTTGCACACAGATGATATTAAAACATCAAAGGGCATAGACTTTGGTGGAAAAATTTTTGAGAGAAAATGTTTTCAACCTCATAAAGGTTCATTTCAGTAGATAGGCTTAATTTTAACTATCATTTTGACTAAAAATTAGGTTTAAACCAAATCAGATAATATAGAGTTTTTTTTATCTCCTGAGACGCAATTTGAATTCTTGAACATTTAACAATGTGTAGAAAAATAAAAAAATAATGAATATATACTATCAATAACATAGCTGTTATAGTAAAATAAAACTTAATTTAAAAGTAGAATTGTTCACTAAAATATAGTAGTTAGTCATGTTAATAAACATAAGATTATCTTCGTGGTAATTTTAAACTAGTAACTTATTTGAAAACTAATAACATAATATTATGAAATGAGTTTGAAATAGATCAACCAAGTAGTTCTCAGACTTTCCTCCGTCGCACACTCCTTTTTAGGTTTAACGTACCCTTTCCAGCTCTTCCTACAATAAAAAAAAAAATCTACTAAATTTTAAAATACAAGCGACCGTTCCAAATTTTGATAAATATCTGGTGGTAAGCTAAACAAAGTCATGATAGAAAAAAAAGCAAGCCTATTAAAGCCCACGACATAAGGTCAAAAATAGAAATTAACTTGTTAAATGACCCGCTTCGCTGGCCGCATGGTATAACGCGCTGCTATCGTGTTATATTATACTGCAGAGGACGGGGAGATCGGGGTTTGAATCTTGGTCGGTGTAGTGAGGGAATTATTCTAAAATGGTTATCCATTCTCTCACTCTCCACGCAAATGCGGGCACACTTTCTATAGCTATAACCTTCCTCATCCCTAAAATCATTAGTTTAATTAGTATGCAAGCGTATAACCCAAACGAGCAGTATGACGTGGTGCTAAAAAAGAATTTGTCCATCGCACATATTTTTGTCTAAAGTAGCACCTAGCGTACCTTCTGAAGTTCTTCGTGTACCATGGGGGAATACATTCCATTCACGAAAGGTTTTTACCCGGATGACAGTTCAAAAATCATATGTTTAGGTTTTAGGTTGCCAACACTTGTAAAAGATCACAGTTTTGTTATAAATATAAAGATCTTTAATTACCTGTTATATATTACATTTAAAATAACGTAAACTTAAGTTTTCTCATACTATTTCATTTTGTTAAATAATTTCTTTTTGTCCAACTCGAAACAATATTTTAAACATAATTAAAAGTACTTATTTTTCGTTTTGGAACGTTACTGATTTTGTGTAATATAGTGCATACATCAATACCTTTTAATACAGGCATCGTATTTACTTGGAAAAGAGAAAATTGTTGTAATTTTTTTTACATACAATACATGATTTTATGATTATTTTATCGTATTTGGAAATATTTAACTGAATAAAGTATTTTCATCAACTGCGTGTCCGCATCATTGTAAAAAACTCGTTTACCGTTATGTTCAATCACATGGTTTAAATTTGTTGGTCGCCATTTTGAGGTTATGTTCGTTAGAAGGTTTTGTGAAAGTGGTGTTAATATCTTTTTAAGGGGAATAAAACTATAAATAAATAAACTTTGTGTCCGACCTTAAATAAATATATAAATAATATTGGCCTAAATTACTGTGGTTAACTATCACATTAATATATTAACATCTGTTCTCATTACAGTCATCCAAAGTGATAAGATGTCAGCTGTTGGCTTAGTGATATATTAGGGACTACTTCTAGTAACATTTCGAGCTGTCATCCAGGTAAACTTAGCTCGTGAATGCCTGATACGTGCCACAGTTTTCGGAAAAACGGATTTAATATTTTTTTTAAATCAGTGAGTATGATTATTGATCCCTGATACGGCTAGAAAAATAATAACCAAGCCAAGAAAACATTTTGTTAATATATCTATTTCCCGTTGCATCTATAGTCTAGCGCCACGTGAGAATATTGATGGGAAGGACCGCCCGGCCCTCGTCTTGAATAATCATCCGTCTCGTGGGAGCACAGATAGTCAGGAAGATGACGAACAGATAATTGTGGGTTTCTGGTTGAACCGTTGAGTGAAGGATGGCGAGCCATTTACCTGGCTATTAGGACATGTTGCAGGATATGAAGGGGGGACAATATTTCCAGCCGCGCGCGCGACATTTGTCTTGTTCAGAGGGTGATATCTGGACTGCGGTGATTACTCACAGATCATGGTCCTGGCTAGCTTGGACGTATCGTGGATCTTCGGAGGGTTGTTGTTAGAATCCTGTCTGGGAGCTTGCAGTACTGATGACACAGGAGTTGTTTGGAGACCATTATGACTAGTAGGTCCTGAGTGCTAATGACACACGAGTTGTTTGGAGACCATTATGACTAGTAGGTCCTGAGTGCTAATGACACACGAGTTGTTTGGAGACCATTATGACTAGTAGGTCCTGAGTGCTAATGACACACGAGTTGTTTGGAGACCATTATGACTAGTAGGTCCTGAGTGCTAATGACACACGAGTTGTTTGGAGACCATTATGACTAGTAGGTCCTGAGTGCTAATGACACACGAGTTGTTTGGAGACCATTATGACTAGTAGGTCCTGAGTGCTAATGACACACGAGTTGTTTGGAGACCATTATGACTAGTAGGTCCTGAGTGCTAATGACACACGAGTTGTTTGGAGACCATTATGACTAGTAGGTCCTGAGTGCTAATGACACACGAGTTGTTTGGAGACCATTATGACTAGTAGGTCCTGAGTGCTAATGACACACGAGTTGTTTGGAGACCATTATGACTAGTAGGTCCTGAGTGCTAATGACACACGAGTTGTTTGGAGACCATTATGACTAGTAGGTCCTGAGTGCTAATGACACACGAGTTGTTTGGAGACCATTATGACTAGTAGGTCCTGAGTGCTAATGACACACGAGTTGTTTGGAGACCATTATGACTAGTAGGTCCTGAGTGCTAATGACACACGAGTTGTTTGGAGACCATTATGACTAGTAGGTCCTGAGTGCTAATGACACAAGAGTTGTTTGGAGACCATTATGACTAACAGGTCCTGAGTGCTAATGACACACGAGTTAATTGGAGACCATTATGACTAGTAGTAATGTATTTAATGATTTGGTTCAAAATACCAATCTAATAAGTCTTTTAAATTACAAATAATTAAATATATTTGTTTTTATTGAAAAAAATAATTTTGTGTTAGTTTACCGGTGACTGATTTTTGAAAGATGTTTGAAAAATTAAAATAATTTTTCTTAAATTTGGTAACTGGATTGTATATTACATAATAAATAATAATATTATACTCTCTAAAAAAAATTAGTTAATGATAGCTGACTTATAAAAAAATTGGATGAATTTTCAAATTAAAAATAATATCTCTAAGATTTATTTCGAAATGGATATTTAGGAATTGTTTTCATGATAAATAAGAATATGTGTTTTTCTTTTACAAATTGAAAATAATTTGAGGTTAGTTTACAAATAACAAATAAATAAATGGTAAATTTGCTAGAAAAATATTTGAACAATTGTATTTAAAATGAATATGATTTTTTTTTTGTGATTAACAAAATGACATGTTTACTGAAATTTTATGTTTTAAATTTTTATTTCAAGCTATATAGACTAATACACAACATGAGAAGGTTTGAGCGATTATGTTGTACAGTTTGTTTAAAGTAACCACTGAAAAATCGTTTTCAAAATACCAAGGTTACGTCGATTAACATACTTTTCATTGTTTTTGAATCATGTTTTAAGACCTTATAAGTTTATATTTTGGGATTATTAATTATAGTTTTAATTTAACTATGGGTAGTTAGGCAAAAAGTTGCTTGAGCTAATTCTAAACAAATAATAACAGGATTATTTGATATTAAAATAAACTAGCTCCAAGTAATTTTTTTTAATTTGCATGCTCTAACACGATTACCTGCTTGAACAAAACGATCTAATGATTTTTTTTTTAATCTTTTAATTTTAGAATTGCATATTACTAGTTTTTCAGACAATACATATATGCACTAATTAAGCCAATGAGTTAGGGATGAGGAAAACTAGATTCAGAGGAATTGTACCCGCATTTGTGATGTGTAGATCATTTAGGAAAAACTATTTTAGTACATTTGACTTGACCAAGATTCGAATCTCAATCTCCCTGTTATCGGCAGTCTAGTTTATTGCGAGAGTGACGCCTTATACCATACGGCCACCGCAGCAGGTTCTAATGAATTAGGATTAGGAAGATATATATATATATATATATGTTCACGAACTATAGAGACATTAACCTCGATTAATATGTTACCAGAATTTTGGGTATTCCTTAAGGTACCAGAAAAGAATTGAACCCCAGCCTTCTGTTTTAGAATAGAGCGCTCCACCTAGACAATCCACCTTGCCGATAGCAGACTCTCACGGCCAGGGATGGAACCAAGGTCCCACGCCAGTCACGTCCATGTCTCGAGTTGCGGGCCGCTGCCGCGAGTAGCGCTACAATCTTGTCGGTGAAATATGAGCGGCAACAAGGTGAGCGATGAGACTCATCACAGGAGACTTGGGGCTGGAGCCCACCCCAGGGGCCGCGACACTCACCCCCTGTGAGTAACACAGGCTCAAGTCTCACTCGAACAGGCGAGGAGAACAAAACTATCCACCTCCGTGCAAGCTCAATTTAAAATAATAGTAATAATAATAACTATATTCGATGGTCGGTCAATCTCGCAACAGATTGGACTGCCAATGACAAAAGTGTCTGGGTTCGAAACCGGGTCGTTTGTACTTTGGCTTTTTTTTTCCTAAGTGGTTTTTCACTCTAACCAGCATGCAAATGCGATTACAACATCTCTAAACTCAATTTTTCTTATATTTAACACATTATCGTAATTAGTACATGCTTACAATCCGAATGAGTAGCGAGATGAGGGGGATGAAATAAAAAAATAGTAATAGTTTTAATACGTTATTAAATATTCGTTCTAAGAAAAAACAAAGAATAAGGTTTTTTTAGAGGAAGTGCACCCGTGTTATCTTGGAGACAGGATTAGAAAACATATATTATATAATATTTAGCACCACGTCTTACTACCCGTTCGGGTTATACGCTTTAAGTACTAATTACTCTAATGGATTAGGAATTGGGAAGTAGATTCGAACCTCGATCTCCCCGTCCTCAGCAGTTGAGCTCAACACGACAAGCGCGTTAGCCAACTACGCCACCGAGGCGGGTATGAGAAAACAGCAGTGACAAATAGAAAGTCGAAAACCAACTTCAGGGTGTCTACTCAACTTGATCTATGAAATTACCGACTTTTCCCCTGATCATTTCCTAAAATTCCCGACTCAAAAGTATGCCACACCCTTGACCCCTCTACTCCCATTTTTATTAATATTTTTTATTAATAATAGTTTGTTTTAAAATTTAAATAAACATTATTCTTATTTTGTAATAACATAGTATACTAGGAATTAAAAAAGTATAAAATATTTTACACAGCTACAAACAAAAAGAGAGTTTGAATCAGATTGTATTTTACCGATTTAATTATTTTAAATTTCATATCTTGTTATAACTAGCACCAAAATATTTTTTTATAACTTGGAGAAAGATCCATACAAAATATTAGTTTCAAAATAAATCTTTATATTTGGTAAACACATGCGCATGAACACAACAAAATACTGTTTGTACGACGTCATCAACAACGCTCTTATCGTCCGATTCGCCATCTTTATAAATATATGGAGAAGGCGGCCTTTTTTTGAATCTCTCATTTGTCAAACATTTAACTGAACTACAGACGACGCTTCCACCAAAGAGAAACATCCAAACAGTTAGTTTAATAAGTTGGTATTTCAATAATAATAAAACGTTTAAAAGAAGAAGAAGAAAAAGTTGCAAACAATGTTGTTTTTTTTGAAAATTTTGACCCATCAAAAGTGACAGAAGCACTTCATAAGGTCTTGCAGATGATATGGTTTGGCGTTTGGATACATGAGAATTAATCTGGTAACTCTTGATAGCTGTCAGCTACAACCATTCCTACGCTGGATGGACTGTATTAACATTTTATCTTCCAACATGAAGGTAATCGTTTAGGTTTGGTCACTCCTGGCATTGCATTGGTAGCCGGAGATAGATAAAATAAAAGTTAAAAGACACACACAAACATAATATGTTCTTACACAGCTCAACAAGTATTCTAAGTAGATGCAGTGAAATATAAATTCACCATCAAGCGGGTCATTCATTTCTGCAAAACAAGTTTCACACTACAACTATTTTTTTTTTCTCTTACGACCACAAATATATCCATGTTTGTTTTAATTTTTGTTAAAAAAATAAATTTCATCAAGTCATTAAATCACTAAACCGTTTTATTATTATTATTATTAGCACCGCGTCTTACTAACCGTTCGGGTTATACGCACTTATGCTAATGTGTAATGGTAGGGTGATTGTGAGATGAAATGGAGGACCTACAGTTTAACGTGGGATCCGAACCACGGTGGAGGCCTGGCATTCCTCACATTCACAAGATGTCTTGTCAGAGGTGAAGGAAGGGTTTGGTAATCAGATAAATCTTTGCCGGGACCGAGGATTGAACCCCGGCCGCCAGCATAGAAGTCTGACACCTTACCCCTAGACCACCAGGTCACCGACTAAACCGTTTGAGAATTAATCCTAATTTTAAGAGCAGTGCTTCTATATCACCCAACTTTATCTGAAACGCCAGAATGTTTTCTCGAAGCATGTCTCGACTCATGTTCGGCTTGTTCAAACTCCTTTCTAAATACAGCTTCGACGTGCGCCGAAGCAATTTCAAGCAGAACTTTATAGCGGTGGCCGGACGATTTGTTTGAAGTTGGAAGGATCTTCCGAAACTCGTTTTATCAACGATCATATCTTATTTTCTGGTTTTAAAAGTCACTATTCAAGTATTCCTCAAAGAAGGTAGAGATAATCTGCATGGTTCCAAAAGTAGGAGTTTATTTTGGTCATGCGTTCAAGTTCCAAAATTTACTGTCAATTTTTTTTCATCACTTCATTTTAATACCGGATCAGGCTATATACATATATGTTAGTTAATCTAATGGGGTAGGAATTAAGACGAAAGAATTTTAGAGGTAATATACCCGAATTTGCCTGGAAGGAAAGTGGAGAACCATTTAGAAAAAAACACCCTCAGTAGACATAATCGGGATTCGAACCTCAATTTCCTCATCTTCACCAGGTCAGTGGATCCAGGAAGGTCAATGGGGGCATCCCCTCCCGAATTGAGAATAATCAAAATATTGAAACCAATACCTTAATGATGTAAGGAATTACTGACTTTAACACCTCCCTTGCCCTTACTCCTACATGACATAATCAATAATTCTTTCAACTTAGCTATAATATGAAGAAAAAACAAGTAACTTAAAACAAACAATTTTCATTAATTAGTTCACTAAGTTGATAACCAATTATTTGTATTAAAATACCTAATTTTTCTATTAATACTAAAATATTTTAGGAATATGTACATATTTATTACTTTTATTGTGATAGTGACTTTTTGTTTTATGTTTTTTTGTGTTAAAATTACCAATTTATTTAATCAATGTGTGTTTTTACTTACAAGTCATCTTTTTTATTACTAAAATAATTAATCAAAATTACTTTTCTATAAAGCAATACTATTATGAAAACTATTAAACCCATACTAAAGGAGTCTTGACAACCAATCGTCCCCCTCCCCTCCCGACAACAGACCCAGGATCCTCCAAGGGACAGTCTAACGCGAGTGATACCTTAGACCGTTCGGTCATCAATCATTTGAATTTTTTCTGAATGCATCTGGATCTGAAACCATGATATTGGAAGTATATGAGTCTAACGCCTCTATAGGCATGCTCAGCAGTGCAGGTAACATCAGACCAAAATATAACTGGCATTCTGAATGATAAGTTAGTAATTTTTGAATTAAATTTATAAAATAGTGTTGGATCATTTTCTATAAAATAGTAATACTTTCAATTATTTGTTAATACCATTGTTTTTATTTGAATATCTGAGATAAGAGTAGGCTAATTTCAGTCCCTTGTCACACCCCTGATGTTGCAGCAAACAATATTGTAACACAATTTAGGATCACTCAAAGAAAGTTGTCTATCAAAGAATTAATTCAAGAAACAACCCACTTCGGTGATAGCATGCTCTAAGGTACAGCGTTTTTCATCTAAGTGCTAGATCTTACTATTATTTGCAATGTGGGCCGAAAATATATTCAGTGATCCCATCAACTTAATGTAGGCCTACAAACAGCATTTAATAAATTATTGCTTTCAATAAATATGTATACATTTTATTTTTAGTGAGTAGAATCTTTGAAATTTTACTGCCCTCAAAAAAAGTTCATTAATCTCTCAAAACTAATTTGTTATTATTATTATTATTATTATTATTATTATTATTATTATTAGCACCACGTCTTACTACCCGTTCGGGTTATATGCACCTACGCTAATGTGTAATGGTAGGGTGATTGTGAGATGAAATGGAGCACCTACAGTTTAAAGTGGGATCCGAACCACGGTGGAGGCCTGGCATTCCACACATTCACAAGTTGTGATTAATAAACTTCTTGTCAGAGGTGAAGGAAGGGTTTTGTAATCAGATAAATCATTGCGGGGGCCACGGATTGAACACCGGACCCCCATCACAGAAGTCCGACACCTTATCCTTAGACCGCCAGGTCACCTACAGAACTAATATGAAGTATGCACGCAAACACACTTTCACAAAACATCTTAGAATTATTAATATATAAATATGTATACACCTTTTTACTAGTAAAATAAATGCATAATAAAAGAAAAACATGAACTTTTTATATACATATTTTGGTTCGAATTTAGGATATTTCGAATATTTTTTAGATATCTCTTGGACTTCGAATTAAAAATAGCACTACTGTATTAACTTAGGATCTCTTTAGTCTTGAAATTTGATTCCCCCCTTACCCCCTTCTCTCGTCTCTTCCTATAAAGTTTTGTTTTTAAATGAGCCTAGTTCCACTTTTGCTCGGAGTGTCGTAGCGGCGAGTGACAGATTCTTGTCTTCTTCGCTCATTTTGAAGAGAAGATGATAAAGAGACTTGGGTCGCTCCGGTATAGGTAGAAGGAATCATTCGGTACCAAACTTAAAAAGTCCGCTTTTTTATCCTTATTTTTTTTAGCCTTTTCCTCTTACTCCTCTTCCTTCTAGAGTCCTTTGGAGTTGTGAGTCTCTTTTCAACTCCCTGTATAAAGTCACATAGGTACGTCATCAGAACAATATCATTTATTTCTGATAATCAATTGTTTTTGAAGCTACGTATTTTTTGTATGTTTTATGATTATTATTATTATTATTATTATTATTATTATTATTAGCACCGCGGTGACCTGGTGGTCTAGGGGTAAGGTGTCAAATTTCTGTGCTGGTGGCCGGGGTTCAATCCTCGGTCCCGGCATAGATTTATCTGATTGCCAAACCCTTCCTTCACCTCTGACAAGACATCTTTTGAATGTGAGGAATGCCAGGCCTCCACCGTGGTTCGGATTCCACGTTAAACTGTAGGTCCTCCATTTCATCTCACAATCACCCTACCATTACACATTAGCGTAAGTGCGTATAACCCGAACGGGTAGTAAGACGCGGTGCTAATAATAATAATAATAATAATAATAATAATAATAGCACCGCCTCTTACTACCCGTTTGTGTTATACGCACTTACGCTAATGTGTAATGGTAGGGTGATTGTGAGATGAAATGGAGGAACTACAGTTTAACGTGGAATCCGAACCCCGGTGGAGGCCTGGCATTCCCTACATTCACAAGATGTGATTAATACAAGTCTTGTCAGAGGTGAAGGAAGGATTTGGCAATCAGATAAATCTGTGCCAGGACCTAGGATTGAACCCCGGAACCCCAGCACAGAAGTCCGACACCTTACCCCTAGACCACCAGTTCACCTGTCACTAAAGTTCTAGCTAGACTCGACTACCAGTAACCGGATGATTGGGGTTTAAAACTCCACCTTATTTATCCCTATTCCATTAGCGCAGTTAATGATGTGTATAACCTAAACAGGTATTAAGACGCGGTGGAAAAAATTCTAAAGTGTTTGCTACTAGCAACTTATTTATGCAACTGAACTATAAAACAATCTTAGAGAGTTAATTTACTTTTTAATGAAAGCGTCGGGAGTTGACGCACTACCAATTATCTACGTGTATGACGTATTCATATTTTGTATTGTATTAAATCTAAGGGAACTTGGCTTTATTATCAAAATGAGTGATTAAATATTTTAAAGACCAGTTTTTTTTATGCACACAAATATTGTGAACGACTATAAACCACCTTGAGGCTAGAGTTTAATATAAAAAGTTTATGTTAAAATGACACTATTTTTTATGGTAAATATTCAAGAACTGTTAATACTACTATGTGTAGAAAACTAAGACCAATATACTGAAGCAATATTTATTTTTACCAAGAAGATTTTTTTTTTGCTATAAAAACTGTAAAAATACGGACCATAGCACCTGTTATTTTCCGCCCCATCTATACTTTGTAAAAATATATTGTTTTATGGCCTTAATTTATAGAAATTTAAAATCAAGGAAATGAAAAGTTTAAATTGTGCGCTAAATTAGTAAAAGTATGATTTGGAAACATTTGGGCAGCTTTTTCGAATATGAGTGAGCTCATCTATATCTCATTTTCTTATATCATATTTATCTTATTGTCATGTCAATACATATATCATCTTCATATTGTATGTTAGAAAGTAGAATGATGAAAATGTATTTATAAAAGCTTAAAAACAATGTAATATTTTACTAAAAAAAATATAATTCAAGTTAAAGAATAAATAAATCAAAATGGAAAGTATTTTGTTACTATAAAACATTTGACAAATAATATTTGCAAAGTAAGATGGAACTAGTCATGTATATGTTTAAACATATACACTCTCTTTATACATTATATTTTCTGCTTTATCACGTATACATTATCACCTTGATCATTTGTCCACTTTCACCTTGTTCACGTGTCTACTATAATCCTGTCCACGTGTCCATTATAACCTTGATCAGGTGTCCACAATAACCTTGTTCACGTGTCTACTATAATCCTGTCCACGTGTCCATTATAATCTTGATCAGGTGTCCACAATAACCTTGTTCATATGTCTACTTTGATCCTGTCCACGTGTCCATTATAACCTTGATCAGGTTTCCACAATAACCTTGTTCACGTGTCTACTATAATCCGGTCCACGTGTCCATTATAACCTTGATCAGGTGTCCATAATAACCTTGTTCACGTGTCTACTATAATACTGTCCACGTGTCCATTAGGATCTTGATCAGGTGTCCACAATAACCTTGTTCACGTGTCTACTATAATCCTATTCACGTGTACATTATCACCTTGATCAGGTGTCCACAATAACCTTGTTCACGTGTCTACTATAATCCTATTCACGTGTACATTATCACCTTGATCAGGTGTCCATAATAACCTTGTTCACGTGTCTACTATAATCCTGTCCACGTGTCCATTATAACCTTGATCAGGTGTCCAAAATAACCTTGTTCATGTGTCTACTTTCATTTGTGTTTTAATTTACTTGGAAAATTGATTTTTACTTTGTGTACTTGCCGACTTACATTGTATGTTCACACGTGCCGATGTATTTTGTGAACGTAATAAATAATATTGTGCACGTGCCTATTCATATTGTGCACGCGCTTACTCATATTGTGCACGTGCCTACTCATATCGTCCACGTGCTTACTGATATTGTCCACGTGCCTACTCATATTGTGCACGTGCGTACACATATCTTCCACGTGCCTACTCATATCGTCCACGTGCTTACTCATATCGTCCACGTGCCTACTCATATTGTCCACGTGCTTACTAATATCGTCCACGTGCTTGCTCATATTGTGCACGTGCCTACTCATATTGTGCACGTGCCTACTCATATTGTGCACGTGCCTACCCATATCGTCCACGTGCTTACTCATATCGTCCACGTGCTTACTCATATTGTGCACGTGTCTACTCATATCGTCCACGTGACTACTCATATCGTCCACGTGCTTACTCATATTGTGCACATGCCTACTCATAATGTGCACGTGCTTACTCATAGTGTGTACGTGCTTACTCATATTGTGTACGTGCTGACTCATATTTTTCAGGTATTTCACCCTTTGTATAAGTATACAATTATTATAGTAATGAGTCAGTTTTAATACTCATTAATTAAGACACACTGCGGATGTTTAGATATATTTTTATAAATATTTTATTTTTTATTTAAATATAAACAAGCATTTAAAAATATTTACACATCTCATGACTTTTCTTCAGAATATAGAAAATTGAGGTCACCACCCAGGATAATGTATTGTTCAATGTTTACTAGTCTACATATTTCGTACGCACGTGTCTTACACAATGATAATTATACACTCATTCTTCTTGGTATAGAGATAAACTATTAGATCTATGACTAGGTCTATAAAAAATCGAGAAAAACAAACGAAAAACAATCAATCTAAAGATTTGAAATCCCAGCTGGACTAATTGACTTACCTTATAGTTTAATGATATTGTATTAAATAAATATGACCACTTTTTAACATGGCGTGCCCACTTTGGAGGTCGAGTGGGCCTAAGGAGTCACTCTTGCAATAGATTGAACTGCCTATGACGGGGATATTGGGTTTCGAATCCAGGTTGGGTGTACTGAAGCAGGTTTTCTTACATGTTTTCCCACTCTACCGTCACACAAATGTGGTTACACTTCCTCTATATTCGACCTCCCTTCCTCCCAACCACAATATCGTATATGCGTACAGCCCGGACGGATGGTAAGACGCGGGGCTAAATAAGACATGGTATAGAAGTTGTTACGATGAACACAATAATTTATAACAATACTTGGGCTCGTATTATAGCTTGCAGGAAGTGAGACAAGAGATAATTTTTGAGCTTGCTAGCAGTATAAAGACTTATAGTATTGGAGTTTGACAGAAGTATGAAAAGATAGTATGTTAAAGTTTTCTAAAATTATAGAGAATTAGTATAATGTAGCTTTCTAGGTGTATAGAGAGCAGGGATAATGAATGGGCTTTCTAGAAGTATAAAAATATAACATATAACACAATAACTAATATATTAGAGCTTGATAGGAGTGTTAAGAATTAATATATTAGAGCTTGGTAGAAGTGTTAAGAATTAATATATTAGAGTTTGGTAGAAGTGTTAAGAATTAATATATTAGAGTTTGGTAGAAGTGTTAAGAATTAATATATTAGAGTTTTGTAGAAGTGTTAAGAATTAATATATTAGAGTTTGGTAGAAGTGTTAAGAATTAATATATTAGAGCTTGATAGGAGTGTTAAAAACTAGGTTATTTGAGTACGATAGAAGTAAAGTGTGAAGAGCTAGTACTATGTTAGAGCTTGCTGAGTGTATGAAGAGTTAGTATATGGAGAGGATTAGGGAATTGCTTATACGAACCGGGAGCTATGATAATATAACTGATTATAAAATGGCTGCGTGTGCGCACTAGGAACTAGTGTAATGGCGCCGTATGAGGAGTATTTTTGGTTGACTGATGTCAGTGACAGATGAACGACCCATGGCTGAGCGAGATTAATAGGAACATAGGTCCAGGACCGGTCGGTTAGGCACCCCGGAGGCAGCAACGACACAACTCTCGTTAATAGCGGTTAACGTTCGCCCACATCTCGGAGGGGGGAGTTTGGCAATGTATCACGCGGAGATTTATTCTGAGGGGAAATAAGTCTACTTGATCATGCATCGGCATTTAATTTGGGATCGGTTGAAAATTAAAAAAGTTAGTTGGCGTGTGCTGAGTTTTCAAACTTAAGTGTAAGCTCAAAGTACTAACCAGCCCTGTGGTATAGTGGTCAGAGCTCCTGACTACCCACCTAGGGGCCATGGGTTCGATGCTCGGCTGGTACCAATGGTATGTTTCCTGAAAGGAGGAACTATCCCAAAGATCCCCAGGGTCTGGTAGTAATAATATTGCGCGTCAGAGCTACAACAATCGTAGACCAGCAGTGGAAATATTAGCCGGTACTAATATACCTTTGCCCAGGGGACTCTCGAATGTACTAATCGTACATCCTTTCCGTGGAGGCTCTTTCTATGTCCCGATGAGATGAGGTGATGGTGATGGTGATGGTGATGGTGATGGTGATTGTAAGTATGAGGGGGTGGAACCAGTGGAAACACTTAAACCTAACTTAAACCTAACCAACCAAACCCCGGTGATAGTTGGGGTAGTTCCCCTTTCGGGAAAAATACCCACGATACCTGCTGAGAAATTCGGAATCCCTAGGCTTTCAGCCAGGTGCACTCATACTCACTATAACTATAGGTTGATTTTGGTAGGAAGAACAGTAGAAGTTAGTTACTAAAGTTACTAAAACAATTTTAATATATTCATACATCAAGTCGTGTTATCTGCAACTATCCCTTTTGATAGATATTATCAAAATCTATAAAATAACACAAATAAAATAGTAAAATGTTATCAATATTGGTCGCAAATAAATAATATAATAATATTTAGCACCGCGTCTTACTACCCGTTCGGGTTATACGCTTTAAGTACTAATTACTCTAATGGATTAGGAATTGGGAAGTTTGAATTAGAGGAAGTGAACCCGCATTTGCGTGGAGGGAGAGTGGAAAACCATTTAGGAAAAACCACCCCCAGTTCACCCGACCGAGATTCGAACCCCGATCTCCCCGTCCTCAGCAGCCGAGCAGCTCAACACGACTAACGCGTTAGCCAACTACGCCACAGAGGCGGGTCGCAAATAAATAAATTTGAATTTACCCTACTGTTCTTCCAACCAAAATCAAGTTATATACACTAATCTCATTGGAAATGGAAAGAGCCTCCACGAAAAGGATGTACGATTAGTCCGTTGGGGTAGCCCCTGGGCAAAGGCACTGCAGATAAGTATCGGCTAATCTTCCCAACAACTGGGCTAAGAGGGGTGTAGCCCAGACACTGATAAATAGACAAAAGCAAAATATTTGTATAAGCTCATTTGTAGGCTGTATTATTCTACCAGTAAAATCTTTGCCAAAAATTATAGTCTTAATTTCATAGGAATGTCCTTGGTTGACAGATATAAAATCTATTAGGGGAAAAGAGGGAGAATTGCACTCACTTAAGGCAAATTATTAATTTGAGGCTTGTTTAATTATAAGTTTGTCAACTAAAATTACCATTAGTTATGTAAACATATTCATGTTATTTATTTAAATTTGTATAAATAATGAAAATTATTTCAATGAGATATTATAATTATATTTTATAAATCACTGTCATGAGTGGATTTACCCTACATATTCGGGTAATTCCGCTCACAGACTGTCCACATAATTTATCCTCACATTGCACATTTTAGACAAAAAGAAGTTGTATTAAAATAATTTGACAGTAATATATTGAAACATTATTTTCTACGTTTTAAACTAAAGTCACAATTTGTAAATTGTTGGGTTCAAACTAATATTCCTTTGAGACCTATTATTGGTTATATTATGCTGTACAATGAAGGAGAAGGCCGCTAAGTCCTGAGCGCCATTATCCCTCTTTCTTTCTTTCTTTTAATACTTTATTTTCTGAATGCCCCGTTTATTAACAATATTATTATCAAGAGATAATACATTTTGAAAGGAAAACTTATATATAAACGTAAAAAAAAGGTGTAATTATTGATAACAGTTATGTAATAGGCCTACCTAGTCGCCCAAATAGCAAGTTCCTCCATCCCTCAACCTTGCCTTCTGTGACGTCATGCAGAAGACAGTTCCTCCTAAGGATGTGTCCGATCCAGTTTGCTTTGAACCTAAGAATAACATCCAAAATGGTTCTCTTCTCATACACTCTTCTGAGGACTTCTTCATTTGTCATCCTGTCTGTCCATCAACACATTTCAAAGCTCTTCAAGTATTTATTTTCCATCTTTCTGAGAGTTCATCAAAGTTTCTGTTCAACTCAATTAACAACATGATTTTTTTAATATCACAATATTGTATCTTTATGAAATAATTACATCTACTTTTGATGTGAAAATCTACGTAACACAGGTTGGGGGGCCTCAAAGTAGAGGCGGCGAGAAGGGGGAGTTCAAACAATGTAAAAAAAGAAAGAGTTTCGTGATTTATGGATAGCCCCACAGCTTCAGATAATATGAGTTTACGTATATATATTTATAAATTTGACATAAGTTCTTTTATATCTAAATCGGACCGTATTTTATCTTTAGGTGTTCATGTTCCGAGAGTTAATATTTGGAGTGTGTAGACTTGTACGGTTGTTGAACTCAGAGGTCCATGATGACTTGTCATTAGGCGGGATCGAGCCATCTGAAGGGATGTTGCAGGTATTCATGTTTCTACCAGGTGGGTCAGACTCTTAGCGACCACTGCTCCAATGCAGATAATACTACAGTCTGAAATATGAAACAGGACGACTCCGATAGAGGAAATTATCTTCTTTTTTTTTATAGTGAAACGTGTTTGATTCTGAGCCAAAGAGATGGGTGGCTAAGGAGGAATATAAGGGAACCTCAATATTTTTACAATTTTTGTTTTTTTTCCCCAAAATAAATCAATTATTTCTTCGGTATAAATGTTTTGTTTTCACATATAATAATCTCAACAGTTTTTGAATATATGTCATGAACATGATGGCTACCAGTCCCTTGGTGTAGTGGTCATTGCACCTGGCTACGAGTCTAGAGTTCCCGGGTTCGATTCACGGCTGATAACTTGTGTATTTTTCTAGAAAGGGGAATTACCCCAATGGTCACCAGGATTTGGTTAGTTAGGCTTAAGTTAGGTTTAGATGTTTCCACTGGTACCACACCCTCATATTCAATATCACCACTATCTCATCTCATCGGAACATGGAAAGAGACTCCATGGAAAGGATGTACGATTAGTACATTCGGGGGTCCCCTGGGCGACGATACATTAGTACTGGATAATCTTTCCACTACTGGGCTACGAATGATGTAGCCCAAACGTCCAATATTATAACATAATGGTAGCTGACCATAAACTTTTAAATAAAGAAAGTCTTAGCAAAATTCCGCGTTGATCATAAGTATACCCCACTTCAGTGGCCGAATGGTCTAAGGCATCACTCTCATATTGAACTGGCCTTCTGTAGAGAGATTGGGGCTCAAATCCCGGTCAGGTCCAATGAGGTTTGTTTTTCCTACAGTGGTTTCCCACTCTACTTCCACGCAAATTCGGGTAGACTACATCTAAAATGCTTCCTTTCTCATCTCTACCTCATTAGAATAATTGATCACATATGTATACAAACTGAACAGGTAGTAAAACGCGTTGATAAGAAACAAAACAAAATTATAGCTAATATTTAAAAAATGTTTATATTACTACTTTATGCATGGAAAATTAAACTAAATGTTTCTGCTAAAGCAATATTTTATTTTAATTTAGGCCTATTTTTTTATGACCCGCCTCGGTGGCGTAGTTGGCTAACGCGCTTGTCGTGTTGAGCCCAACTGCTGAGGACGGGGAGATCGAAGTTCGAATCTCGGTCGGGTGAACTGGGGGAGGTTTTTCCTAGATGGTTTTCCACTCTCCCTCCACGCAAATGCGGGTTTACTTCCTCTAATTCAACCTTCCCAATTCCTAATTCATTAGAGTAATTAGTACTTAATGCGTATAACCCGAACGTGGTGCTAGATATATATATAGGGGAGACCGGGGCATGTTGACGACGTTAAGCAGGAATGCCTGATATAAATAGTTGTAATCTATTTATCATAGTAAATTTATCTTTAAGAGCATTTCATTGACTAACTTTTACGCATTATAATTTGTTATCAAATACATTTGTTTAGCTGTAAAAAATTGTAAATGGTAGCACTGGAAATTCGTCAACTTGCCCCAATGCCGGGGCAAGTTGACGGGCCTATTGGGGTAAGATGACGAACTAGAATTTTCATGCTTTATATACGCTATAAAAATCTTTTTGTATATTAACATATCTTACACATTTAAATACCAAATAATTTCAAAATTACATATCTGATTTAAATTTTATTCATTAACTTTAACTATTCACTAATAGTCTAAGAAAAAAGCAATCCACACACAACATGGCATTTAACATTTAGGTGCTTGCGAAACAATATAATAATTAAAGAAATCAATAACCATTGTCTAGGCCATAATAGACCATTATTATGAATTTAATACTAACAATAGTCACACTTAAACTGGCCACATCCTTAATACTTGAACAGTCCTCGTGCCACCATTGTCCACAAGCTCCACACTTCACCCAGTCTTCATTAGGAGGGTCAACAAGCTCTTCTTCACATCCTGGACATAGTATGGTTTCAGTGTTTTCCTGAGCTTCCTTTGTTTTTTGGAATAACTTCGCTGCGGCTGCTTTGGCATCCCTTTCCTTCTTATTTTTAAAATCAATTTTCCTCTTCTTGTTCTTTTTCTACGAGAATATTTTTCTACGCGTGCTCGTTAGAACAGATGCTGTTACAACTGGCGGCTTCCATTTTATAGAGCTATTTGCTATTGGCAAAGGTTTAATATAGTTTAGAGTGACTTTTCCTTTATTAGGAATTTATGTTTGCACAGTTATATTCTCATTCTACTAGGAACCAGAGCAGGAGCTTCTGATTGAACATGGACAGCTTCTGGTTGGTCTTGCTGCTGGGATGTTCCAGGATGTGGAATACCTGTC
This sequence comes from Timema douglasi, assembly GCA_901482245.1. NCBI lineage: Eukaryota > Metazoa > Arthropoda > Insecta > Phasmatodea > Timematidae > Timema > Timema douglasi. The sequence goes on along the minus strand of CABEEJ010000714.1, from coordinate 34,530 downwards.
TGTAAAGGGATATCAGTTTCCACTGCAACTGCCTGTGGTCCATTGCAAACCAAAGTTGGTTCATCATGTTAAGGTTCTTCCTGAGGAGGATCTCGTTCAGTTGTTGCTGAAGGTGCGAAATCATCTTCTGTAAAAGTTTGTGGATTGTATGGTTCAATTCCGCAAGCTTCTAAACCCTTTACTACTTTGGCTACTGTTGCTGCCCTCAAGAGTACGCCGTGCCAAAAATCTTACCTACATTTCTTGTATCGGTCTTCCTGACTAATGTTCACACCATCTGCAGAGGACATTTACATTTGTAAGTGTGTATTGCATGCCAATAACAATGCTAGCATAAAAAATAACGTTGTAGTGGGTTACTTTGAGAAAAATTTCTAAAACTCACATTATTTAACTTAATTGTACTAATATTCATATTAACTAACTCTCACACTTTCAGGTTTCTAGATATAGAAAAATACTTTTAAAGTTTTATAAAACTGGGGCAAGATGACGGATTCGTCAACTTACCCCCGCCAACTTGCCCCGGATTACATAATTTCAATAACGTTCATTGAATCTTAAACAAAAATGTATATCTATAAAAACCTATTGCATGTGTAAATTGCTAATATAACACACAATCGCTAATAGCATATAACAAACAAGAACCATTCTTTACAACTGAACAAGAGCTTATCCAACCTACCTTCAATTTCAATGTGAGGGTGCGGCGAGACAACTTCCTCTTTGCACAGCTACTCTCAGACTGAATGGGAAATTTCGTTACTACTAGCTTATAGTAGCCGAGAGGGGTGGTCAATGCTACAGGATAGCCAACCCCCTCTCGGTATCACAGGCAGCGCAAATTGCAATTCGTCATCTTGCCCCGGTCTCCCCTATTTTTATGAAAACTGTAATAATTCGGACCTTGACTCGCGTACCCTTGTAGTAATTTATTTTCAGCTTTTATAACAAAATTTATTGTTATTATTATTATTAGCACCACGTTTTACTACCCGTTTGGGCTATACGCACTTACGCTAATGTGTAATGGTAGGGTGATTTGTGAGATGAAATGGAGGACCTACAGTTTAACGTGGAATTCGAACCACGGTGGAGGCCTGGCATTCCCCACATTAACAAGATGTCTTATCAGAGGTGAAGGAAGGGTTTGGTAATCAGATAAATCTATGCCTGGACCGGGGATTGAACCCCGGACCCCAACACAGAAATCCGTCACCTTACCCCCTAGACCATCAGGTCACCAAAATTTATTGTTCACAATAAATAAAATATTGCTCTAGTAGATACATTTAGCATAACCTACTACACATAATACCTTAAACAATTCTTGAATATTTTTCACGAGCGCAAAAAGCCTAATTGAAAAGGACTTTTCTTCACATTTAAAAAGTTCTTGTTGAAATAGTATTTTACTAAATATTTGAGAAATGATGAGAAACCTGTATGTAAAAATTAAATTAAATGTATCTATTAAAAACATTTTTGTTTATTTTGATCAAAAAGGTTATTTGTTATTAAAAAAATACACGTACATGAACCTTAGCTTGCGTTCCCTTCCCCTCCACCTTAAATCTGTCAAGTTTAAGCCTACTGTCTAAGGAAACCAGGTTTTTTTACTTGGTTTAAAAAAAAAAGGTTAAATAAAACTATACATTTAGATAATTAAACGCTTGAAGTCTCGGGGATAGCAGTACCAGAATAGGTTGGCTTAAAATGTTTTCTCAAGGAAATTGTGGTGCGATTAAGTTGGCGGCAGTGCTGCTGAGCAATGAACCTGATTAGAAGACCAGGTAGGTTCAACGAGAAGGTGCGTGGAGCTATGTCGTCTTCAAGGATACTTGCCGCTACCGTAAACTTATAGTTCGTCAAAGATAAGTCCAAACTTTCAGAGGCGGCTTTCGGGGTGTTGCACAAGGCTTGACGAGACTGTACGCTGATCCCTAGCATTCAGTAACATACGTGTTTTGTGAAGACTAATAGAGGAGTTCAAGCTTTCAGTGGCAGCTTTCGGAGTGTTGCACAAGGCTTGACAAAACTGTACGCTGATCGCTAGCATTCAGTGGCATACGTGTCCTGTGAAGGTTAATAGATGAGTTCAACTTCCAGTGGCGGCTTTCGGGGTGTTGCACAAGGCTTGACGAGCCTGTACGCTGATCCCTAGAATTCAGTAGCATACGTGTTCTGTGAAGGCTAATAGATTATTTAAAGCTTTCAGTGGCGGCTTTCAGGGTGTTGCACAAGGCTTGATGAGCCTGTACGCTGATCCCTAGCATTCAGTAGCATACGTGTTCTGTGAAGGATAATGCACAGACACATTTATGTAATACTTTGTATGCAACACGTGTGTTTGATTAAATGGGCACTGAGTGAAAGTGAACAATTTTATTTTGTGCGCCACGCCTTACTACCTGTTAGAGCTAGACATATCATAATTAAATCAAGGGAGTAAGGATGACGAAGGTAGAATTTTAGAGGAAATAAACCCGTATTTCAGTAGATGGTGAGTAAAAAAAACAACTAGGTTACAAAATCTCTCAGTTCACCTGGGAAGGATTAGATCCCTGACCCTCCTCATCACCAGCAAATTAGAGCATACGAGGTTGACGCGTTAGCCCACGTGCCCACGTATGAGGGTAATTATTATTTACAGGTAGTATTGCCAACAGTACTAGCGACCCGGGCAGTGATGGTAATGCCATTAGGAACTTGAAAGTCCATTGCAGCATTTACAAAAGTACACCACATGTCTACCTTGAGCTAGTTCTATCCAGTCAGCCGCACTACACCCTATCCCTCTTTTGAGCTAGCTCTAACCAGTCCACCTCATCAGACCCTATCCTTACCTTGAGCTAGTTCTATCAAGTCCACCTCATAGCATCATATTCCTATTTTGAGCTAGTTCTATCCAGTCCACCTCATAGCATCATATTCCTATTTTGAGCTAGTTCTATCCAGTCCACCTCACTATATCCTATCTCTTCCAGGCCCATTCTAATGTTATCCTACCATATACATCTAGGTCTTCCCAATGGTCTCTTCCCATTGGGATTACCAATCAATACCCTGATCAAGGTTCTAGATTCTCCCATTCGCGCTGCATGTCCTGCCCACAATAATCTGCGAGATTTGACCAACCTAACAATGTATTGTGACGAATACAATTTATGTAACTCATCATTGAGAAATAGAAATAATGAACGTAATATTGTTGTAAAAAATACATACATAATCAATACAAACCATTAGTTTATCTTAGTTAATTATACGTATTATTATTAAAATTGTGTTCATATAGTCGTGACAGACAAAGTTCATATCTGCAATAGTGATTGTTTATAGCCTCCAACGGAAGAAGGAAAGTGTTATCAGCATCAGGGTGAACGAATCATTTTCTTCCCTCTCTTTCTATTTTGTACATTCGTGCCTATGGGCCAGTTTCATAGTCAAATTTAGTACGCCTCAAGTGCGGCGCTACACTAAGTACATGACGACATCTACCTAAACCAGAATGGAATGGGCCAGTTTCCTATGCGAGAACGGCCCATTCCATTCGAGTTTAGGTAGGTGTCGTCTTGTATTTAGTGTAGCGCCGCACTTGAGGCGTACTAAATTTGACTATGAAACTGGCCCTAAGTGTGATATTGCCTAGGTGCATCAAGTTAAGATGAAACCTGCTGTATACAATAGTTTTGAGTTCACCAACTAGGCAACAGCTACATTTAAAAATAATTGTACGGCGTATAAAACTAGTCTGGAGGGTTGAAATTTTGGAATATTTTGAAACCGCTTCGGTGGCCGCAAGGTCTAATGCGTCATTCTAGCAATAGACTGGACTTCCAAAGATGGGAGATCGGGGTTCGATCCCGGCCGGGTGTATCTATCATTCCACCACTCTTCCTGCTTTAATTTCTTCCATTATCCTACTCTCCCTTGAACACTTTCTGTTATCTGCCCCTCCCATATCTTTCTTGGCCTCTCTTACGGTCTTTTTCCTACATACGCCATATCCAACATTCTCTTTGACATCTTCTCTTTTTCCATCGTCATTACATGCTCATACCATCTCAGTCTTGCTTTCCTCTACTACCTCATGTACTCCAACATCCTCATTACATGCCCATACCATCTCAGTCTTGCTTCCTCTACTATCTCATGTACTCCTCCATCCTGATTACATGTCCATACCATCCCAGTCTTGCTTCCTGTATTATCTCATGTACTCCTCCATCCTCATTACATGTCCATACCATCTCAGTCTTGCTTCCTCTACTATCTCATGTACTCCCCGTACCCTCCACTCTATCTCAGATAACCTCATTCTTTATCTTGTTTCTCCTCGTGACAGATTATATATATTTATAGGTATATTTTGAACATATGGGGAAACCTGGAATGATATCATGACAGCTACTTCCTCTAATGATGATGTTGCTACAATCATTTCCAGTGCTGTAACCCTTTCATCGCCCCTATATCGCTACCGCTGCTCTGTTGTCTTCAAAACGTGTAGGTTTCCTACTGTACACACACGTACACATCTTCATCGGCACGACTCCTCGAGATTAGGGGAGGGCGGGGTACAGATCTCTCACCGATATCATGTACAGTAGCCCCATGGCTTCTTTGGTGCTGACTGACAGTTCACAGATGACAGCTGATGGCTTTGAAAGGTTACCAGACCAAATTATGTTTCCCTACGCCGTACCATATGATCTGCTAAAAACATGTGTTTAGCAGCTGTCACTTCTGACGGTCAAAACTTAGGTATATACCTAAATGTTGACTGTCAGAAGTCAGCTGTGAGTTTTCAGTCAGCACCAAAGAAGCCATGGGGCTACTGTACCACATACAAGAATGTTGCATTTGTATGTAATTTCGAGCTCAGACTTACCAACATGATCCGCCATCTTAAGAAGAGTATCGCGGGTTTGATTCTGGTGAGGATCCAAAATTATCATCTTATTGTTTGATTTGTTCCGCTTGACCAAAGGTGAACAACTATATGTAATAGCATAGTAGGGGTTTTAAAAGGCGTCATGACGAAAGCAAACACTAGCGACATAAACGCAAAGTACTCATACATATACATCACATAAAAAGAGTGGTATTGACGGTATCAAACAAATTAAGACATTTGAAAACTGAAACTTTGTGTGTTTATACAGGGTTATTCTTAAATTAAAAACGTATTAATTATTTTCACAAAGATTATATTTGCAAATTATTTAAACTAATAAAATATCTGAATATATTTATTTTAAAAAGTGAGGATGGTAAACAAAATCTGTCGAATAAAACTATTAATTAATTTAAGATATTATAGAACCGTTATATATTTGGTACTTAGGAATAATAAAAACCCAAACTTTAATTTTTGATATTTGATCTAAAATAGATTAAATTCAAATTTTAGATTTGAAAAAAAAAAAAAAATATTTTCCACTTATGGCCGAGGAAGCTAAAATGAATTTTACACATACCTTCATGCTTGGAGCATCGTGATGTATAAAGCAGGAACTTTGGCTCTTAGGAAGATGGAAAAGAAATACTGTGAGGGTTTTGAAATATGGTGCTGGAGAAGACGTTAGAAGATCAAGTGGACAGACAGGGGGGCAAATGATGAAGTTATGAGAAGAGTGGATGAGAAAAGAACCATTTTGGATTTGATTCTTCAGTATAAGACAAACTGGATCGGGCATATCCTTAGGAAGAACTGTCTTCTGAACGACGTAATAGAAGGAAAGGTTGAGGGAAAGAGGAGCTCACGAAGAAGGATAATTCAAATATAGGATAACTCGAAAGAAAGAGGACAACTATGGGAGCTGAAGAAGGAAGCAGAGAACAGGGTTTATTGGCGGTCTAAGTTTACTGACAAAAAGAATGAACTTGTCGTAAGACAGAACACCTAATAATAATAATAATACCTACATATTTGTGTAGGAAGAATGATAAACCATTGAGGCAAGTGATAATTTCAATAGGCCTAGCCGTATTTCCATTTCTGACATTCCCGACACCAGCAAGTTATAAAATACTAGACTAGTGCCTTTGTACGCGTGCCTACCGATATGGGTGATACAACTAGTACTCTTATTTATATTGCGGCTAGTGATTTATAGTGATGACACGTATGTAAATAATGAAGGCATATAGAGGGTGTACCCTAACATTTGGGGGTCAAACTTCAACCGTGGAAAGGAGACACAAAAATAATTTAAAAAGAGTTCACAAAAACATGTGTCCTTAATGAACTTGTTTCCGAGTGATCGTTATGATTGTATCAAGTAATGTCAAGCTGATCGTCGTTATAGCAGCGGCTCACAACCCCTTGATAGACCATTTTCATAAATTGTGCCGTTAATTTTTTTAGCAAAATATTTAGTTACTACAGTAGTAGTTATTTCTGATTTATTTGTTGAAACTTAAAAATAAATAGGCTGATAATGGAATTAAAAACATGATTATTATTATTATTATTATTATTATTATTATTATTATTATTATTAGCACCGCGTCTTACTACCCGTTCGGGTTATACGCACTTACGCTAATGTGTAATGGTAGGGTGATTGTGAGATGAAATGAAGGACCTACAGTTTAACGTGGAATCCGAACCACGGTGGAGGCCTGGCATTCCTCACATTCACAAGATGTCTTGTCAGAGGTGAAGGAAGGGTTTGGTAATCAGATAAATCTTTGCCGGGACCGAGGATTAAACCCCGGCCGCCAGCATAGAAGTCTGACACCTTACCCCTAGACCGCCAGGTCACCAATTAAAAATACAATGTAATAATAATGTTAAATATATTTTTATACTCAAAAAGCAAAAGTTACAATAAAAACTAACACATTAAATTTATTTATCAATTTAGTAATAATTATAAAACTATCTTATTTTTGGAAATTGAAATAATTTTCTCAAGGTCAAACATATAAAAAAAACCGGCACCGCGCCCCCTCTCCATATCGTTAAAGTAATTTCATAACTTTTTACTGATCTTTTATCTTACACCGCTGGTGTATGTACAGTAGCTCCATGGCTTCTTTGGTGCTGACTGACAGTTCACAGCTGACAGCTGACGGCTTTGAAAAGTTACCAGACCAAATTATGTATCCCTACATCGAACCATATGATCTGCAAAAACATGTGTTTAGCAGCTGTCACTTCTGACATTCAAAATTTAAGTATATACCTAAATGTTGACTGTCAGAAGTCAGCTGTGAGCTGTCAGTCAGCACCAAAGAAGCCACGGGTCTACTGTATGTATACTTTCCACTACTATTCAAATATTTTCGTGTACATCCAAGCTTTCTGGTACGTACCCCACGTAGGGAACCACTGCATTATAGGAAGTGCTCAAAATGGCCGCCATTGGTCTGAATGCAAGCCTGCAGTCATCATGTTGTAGAACACCGCACTTTTAAAAAAAGTCTTCAGGTGTTTGGACTAACCCGGTACAACTCATAGAACATACCTAGTCAACAGATCGATATATATCGAGTATGGTGTAGGCCTATATACATTTTAGTGGAATCACTTGTATGTTACTTGGAAACTAGGTCAAATAGGGCACACGTGTATATGAGCTTATTTAAATTCGATTCGATTCCCGTGTCCAGGTGTCATTTTTCAATTTTCAGAATTATTTAAATTGTTTTTTTCTTCTTCGCTGAAGTGGGTCCCACATGTTAAGGCACATTCTGTATATTTCACCTGAACCGAGTGTACAAAGAAGTGTCGCCGTGAAATGTTCGTTTTCTACTAACCAGTGGCGTGTTTAGAAAGTAAGCCGAGAGTCTCGTGACCGTGGAAAAAAAAATGACAAACTTGAGAAGTTATCTTCAAGTATTCAGTCGGTGTGATATACCGACCCTCATCACCATAATAAAGTAGGCGACCATACCCAAATACCGCGAGACGACAAGAAGATGCGTTAAATTACGACACAGCAATATAAATAAATAAATAACCAACAAAATACAAGCACTACCGAAAACTTGAAGAGGGGGGGAGGGGGGGGGAAACCGCTTCTGAGTATCTTCGTACATTCGTTGGAAGAGGACAGCGTCAAGACCGCCGCCACTTTATTATAATTATGTAATATGATTTGTTTTGAAAACAACTTGCTTATTTTGTTCTGCTATATTGAATACACAAGCTATAGGCTATACTATTAGATATAGCCATATTATTATTATTATTATTATTATCACAGCGTCTTACTACCCGTTCGGGTTATACGCACTTACGCTAATGTGTAGTGGTAGGGTGATTGTGAGATTAAATGGAGGACCTACAGTTTAACGTGGAATCCGAACCACGGTGGAGGCTTGGGATTCCCCACATTCACAAGTTGTGATTAATACACGTCTTGTCAGAGGTGAAGGAAGGGTTTGGCAATCATATAAATCTGTGCTGGGACCGAGGACTGAACCCCGGACTCCCAGCACAGAAGTCCAACACCTTACCCCCTAGACCACCAGGTCACCAGATACAGTTATAAAGGAAATAACATTTTATTTTAAAATTTATAAATGTTATGTTTTCTTAATATTTTTACTGATTTATAATCATAATTAAGTAATAGTTTATTCATTTGTTTGAGGTATCTAACGTGCCCTTTCTGAACCGACTGATTATATCAGCACAGAAGAAATTCTCTGAGCGATAGCGAATGGTCCTACTAATTTTGCTGGGAAAGGTGTTTTCACACACCTTCCAGGGTTATGTCACATGCCACAATCGACATTGGACCGACTGCTTTACTTCTCCTCCTGGGGAAGTAGTGCTGGCTGGGTTTGAACTAAGAACATTCAGTTCCGAGGTGATCACTTTAACCTAATACCACTGAGGTTGCCCATATTTATATTCAGTTTATTTGAAGACTTTGATGTCAATAGCTATGAGAAAATAACAATTTTAATAAGATACAACATAACAAAGAAGCTAAATAGATTTTAATGTCAACCCTAATCATTCTCATGCCAGAAAAATGAAAAGCACCTTTAATGCATTTACTGTAGTCGAGATAAGAAATCAGGACTACCAGATCAAAGTCAGGCCTTTTAATATTTAACCTTGCTACACCGGTCATTGTTCAAATCTGTGTTCGACGCATTCAATTAGAATTTAGCAATACTGTTTATTAATAATTTTAAAATGTGATTTCAGTATCAATTATAAATCAACGTTTTTTTCTAAATGGGGTCAGTCATAATTTAAAATCTCTGTCAGCAAATTTGTATAAGGCGATATAGGAATTTAGAATGTAACTATGGTCATTTTTATGACCATAACTATTTTCGACAATTTCTTAAAAATAATTACTGGTTCATTACCAATTAGATCAACTGGATAGAAAGGTTTTGTATTTGGTTCGAATCCCAATTGGGTGCCTTAGGAGTGGTTACTCATATGACGTAGTCCCAGATAGATTTTTTTCTACCCATTATTTCTCTAAGAGAATGCTTGTGAGTTTAATTAAAATTTACCTTTCTCTATTTGAGCCCTAAAATTATTATTATTATTAGCACCGCGCCTTACTACCCGTTCGGGTTATACGCACTTACGCTAATGTGTAATGGTAGGGTGATTGTGAGATGAAATGAAGGACCTACAGTTTAACGTGGAATCCGAGCCACGGTGGAGGCCTGGCATTCCCAAGTTGTGATTAATACACGTCTTGTTAAAGGTGAAGAAAAGGTTTGGTAATCAGATAAATCTATGCCGGGACCGAGGATTGAACCCCGGCCGCCAGCATAGAAGTCTGACACCTTACCCCTAGATCGCCAGGTCACCTGAGCCCTAAGACTTAGATTAAGTTGCGTAGAGCTCAATCGAACAGTAAGACTGGTACTATGCCAGAACAATATTTTAATATATTTTTTTAGCATAGCGTATTACGATCCGTTCGGGTTGTATATATATGTACTAACTAAACTAATGGTTTATGGGGATTAGGGAGTGCACCCGCATTTGCATAGAAGACGAGTTGAATACAATTTAGAAAAATCCCCCTCGGTGCACCCGAATGGGATTGAACTCCTATCTCCTTGTCTTCAGCAGTCTAGTCTAACACGTGAGTAGCACGGCTACGGAGAGGTCAGGGTTCGAATCCCAGTCTGGTGTATTGAGGTTGGTTTCCCCTGAATTCCACTCTTACCCAAATCAAAGTTGGGTTCACTTCCTCTAAATTAAACCTTCCCAATTCCTAAGCCGTTATCGTAATTAGCACTTAATCGTATAACCCAAACGGGTAGTAAGACACGGTGCTAAGTAAATATATATATATATATATATATATATATATATATATATCTGCTTGTATCTATAATTGGTAGTGATATGGTGTTTTAAAAAAAATTATTAATACTGAACAAAATGAATAATATTTTTCCTCAACGTAACAGTATACAAAATTCCATATTTTATATTTTCACGTTCAAATGATATGCCCGAAAAGGTCGCGACCCCTCTTAAAACCATGCTGAACGTCCAGTAAATAAAACATTATAGTCAGGCCAGTAAATAACGCAGTCAGACCTGGCATGAAATATCGCTCAAGTGATCGTATTAAGGCAGAGATTAAAAGTTTCCTTCTAAAAAAAATATATATAATAATTTGGGAATACGGAATATATGCGGTAAGTCTTACATAGACGTGAGGGCAGAATGTCTGAGAATTAGTGGTTGGTGATAAAGTGGGGGGGAATTAAAACAAGTCAAAAAAAGGAATTTCTCCGGTTGTGTTCTGCATCTTTTGAAAGGTGAGTGGTGAAGAGAACTGGTTATCCTACAGGGGGATTTACAAGTCGGGGATGATTTTGATGTACAGAAAGGTTCCTAAGGTGTTATAGAAAGGGACTCGAGAAAAGACCAGCGTTTTTTTTTGCAGTTTTTATTGAAAAACTTTTTTTTTGCCAAAATAAATAAAATATTGCTCCAGTACAAACATAGAGTTTAATTTTATTCACATGTTGATATCAATAGTTCCTGAATAACCATCATTAGATTGGTGGCCTTATCTAACAAATTTTTTAAATGAAAATAAAAAATTCTCATTAAATTCTAGAACATCCTTGACTCGTATTGTGTTTAGTATCAAACCGCAATTGAGGCACACTAAGTCTGACTATGAATATGGTGCATATAGCGTATGAATAAAGTTTTTAAATCGTGAACATTTTTGACCTCATATTATATTGACGTTTTAAATATCCTTAAACTAAAAAAAAGTTAGTTTTGCCATTCTTACTGGATTTTGTTCAAACTTAGTATTCAGATTATATATGGTCATACATAAAAATCAAATCGCGATTTTATTAATTCTAAATTTGAAAATAAGGGTAACTTACAAAGATTTTTTTTAATTTGAAATTTTTTGAAAATGGCTACAAAGATTTTATTTAAAAAAAAAGGATGTTTTCAAAGTTTTCTACATGATAAATAAAAATATTTAGTTGGTCTTTAGGAAAAAAAAAATTATACTGAAGACTAATTTTTGAAAATTGGAAAATTTTCGAAATGGTTCAACGAGTTTATACAAGTTGGTAATCTGGGGGTGTTTTAATTGATAAATATCACTATCTACTTGTGTTCTGGATTTTTTTAAAGATATAAGTAAGGGCAGGTAGTTTACTGATATCCGTTTTTAAAAATTTTGTTCTAAGCTATATTATTAGATTATAGCTATGAGAACGTGTCTAAGACTTCACAAGGTTTATCTATCCAACATATTTTTTTTACTGATCGTTTAAGCCCTGAAACCTGGTGTCCTTCGACTGTTATTATATAAGTTTCTTCTCTCTGGAAGTTTCAAGCCTGATACTTCTGGAGAAATTAGTCATAAAACTTTTAGGGTTGCGAAGGGACAGTCATGACTAAACCCATGGCTTTTATGTCCTGATAAAAAGCATTCATTAGCAGTTTAGTGTTTTAGTAACTCTGAGATCTTGAAAGAGGTGTAAGGCGATTATTAGATAACATGTTCTACTGTAGAGGTAGCAAAGCATGTCTAATATAAAAAATAAACTAAGATAATTCAATCTTTCTCTTTTATATCACCATTACATTACCACCACCCACGACTTCTGTCACCTACTCATAAAATTTATGTTGGTTGGTACAGTAGCCCCGTGGTTTCTTGGTGCTGACTGACAGCTCACAGCTGACTTGAATGTCAACATTTAGGTATATACCTAAATTTTGACTGTCAGAAGTGAGAGCTGATAAACACTTGTTTATGTCAGATCATATGGTTCGGCGTAGGGATACATAATTTGGTCTGGTAACTTTTCAAAACCGTCAGCTGTGAGCTGTCAGTCAGCACCAAATAAGCCATGGGGTTACTGTAGTGTACTGGGGTTAGAAGGAACTACTGGAAACATCAACAAACACAAGCTAAAATTTTTATTATTTATTTTAGCACCGAATTTTATTAACCGTTCGGGTTGTATGCTTATGAACTGATTACGCTAATTACCCCTCCTGCATTTGTCTTTTAAAAAAAAAGTACCTAAAATCTCTACTGGAAAAAAAAAATCAACCCCAGGGAAGGGTAGCCAAGTAATAGAGGAACCTCTGAAGTAGGATCAGGCGAGCCAACAGATCAACTAAACTTGCTGGCTGGTTTTCAAACTGACCTTGAAACTCTCCAGTCAAGCCGCCCTAACGTTCTACCAAGTAGTCATGTCATGAACCGAAGAGGAGAATATTTGCGTACCAAGAGACGACAAGAGACCGTATGTTGGTTGTGGCGGCCATTAATTTCGGTCATCAGGAACGATCGAAGTCATTGCCCACACTCCCCAGTCTCCTCCCAGTCCACTTTGGTGGTCACCTGGTCTAAGGCGGGGCCCGAGGGCCACAGTTTAATCCATTAGTGTTGGCTAGTGATGGTAATGTCAGGGTTTGAATTACAGTTGGATACTAAGGTGTTTTATCTTGAATGTTTTTTCCTCATCTTCCTCAACGCGAATGCGGGAACAGTTATTCTAAATTGTATTTTCCTAATCCATTTTTAATTAGAGCAAACATACGAGTATTCTTACTAGAAATATATAGTCAGTAATTTACAATCAATCTCTTGCAACTTTCTGATCAAATGAGAGATAATTACAATGAACTTTAATGAGTTACACCAATTTTTACCTGGAAAAAGAATGGGAAGCAAATTTTGATAAAAATAATTTCTAATAAAGTCTGTAAGAAAACAATTCCGCCTTCTGGGATCAGATACAGGTATTTTAACCATTGTCATACTCATAAGTCATAACCACGTTGATCTTGATGACTAAAATGTTATTAATAAACAATTTTATTTGTCAGTTTTACAAAACGATTTTTGACGATATAACTAAAAGGGTAAGTTAGAAAAAATACACTTTTATTAGCAAGGAGAAATATTGGAAAAGTAAAGAAAACTATCCAAAGATCGTACGAACAGGATTATAACGATGACCTCCCGTCAACAGCGACATAGTTCAATGCGAGTCTAACGAACTATACTCCTCAGCCATTGCTATTGTTTATATTCTTCTTAATGATTGGACAACTAATACTTTATTTTGTTATCAAAATATATTGAATTAAAATAGATCGTGTATTGAGCATGATCAGGGTCGCAAAAACTATGGCGGAAGGGGTATAAGAGGGATTTGGGGAATATAAGTCCCCGTCCCCCCCACAAATAAATTGAGGGGAGCGCTGAAGGTGCCTGCTTTGGGATATCCACTGATTATTCTGTTAAGATCAGGGGCCAGCAAAATATTTGGACCTCAGGGGCTGCGTGGTCTAGCGCACTACTCTTATCGTAGATTAAACTGCCGATGACAGGGAGATCGAGGTTCGAATCTCGCTCGGGTATGCAGAGGGTATTTTTTTCAAAGTAGTGTTTTTTTCACTCTCCCTCCACACATATGTGGGTACACTTCATATAAATATAACCTTTCTCATCCCTAAAACTACTAGAGTAATTCATACTTAAGCGTATAACCCGAATGGGTAGTAAGATACGGTGCTAAAAAAACTTATATAAGTTCCCGCAAACATCTATCGTTTCTCCAATATTATTTTTATTTTATTTGTCTATACATCCTATATTTATTCCTTAAAATCAACCTTCCTCATATACTTATGTTCCCACCTTTTTTTAAAAAAAGATTTAGAATAGACAAAATATTTATATTTTCACAATAAAATATTAAATTTTCTAATAACCTTACCGATAATGACCCTACAAGGTTGTTTTGGTCACATTAGAGTATTCAATTAAAGTTCTTAATATGTTTGCGAGTTTAAAAGACTTTAAGCTCGAATTTTAGTTACGATGTCGTTTTCTTACGCGATAGATTTGAAATTGCGATGAGATCAAACAGATGCCGATCCCTGATTTAGATAAAAGCTGTTTTGCAATCGAATCTCCTCGCACATAATATGATATTATGTTAGGAGAACAACTGTCGGGAGTTTACTCTAATTTACATTATTAGTATATAATAATAATAATATTAAAGGAAATTGAAATGGAATTATTATTACTTTTATTACTAGCTCCACTTTCTTACTACCCGTTCGGGTTATACACACTTACGCTAATGTGTAATGGTAAGGTGATTGCGAGATGAAATGGAGGACCTACAGTTTATTGTGGGATCCGAACCACGGTGGAGGGCCTGGCATTCCCCCACATTCACAAGTTGTGATTAATACACGTCTTGTCAGAGGTGAAGGAAGGGTTTGTTAATCAGATAAATGTGTTCCGGGACCGAGGATTGAACCTCGGACATCCAGCACATAAGTATGACACCTTACCCCTAAACCGCCAGGTCACCTATTATTTATAAAAGGGACCAAATGTATTTCTTAGGGCACCACAAGTTTAATTTGTTCTTAGCCCGCCCCCCCCCCTGCTCCCCCCTCCAAATAATCTGTATCCTTAAGCTTGATTAACAATCTTGTGTCAACTTCAACAAGAACTGAGCTTCTCTAGCTATGAGGGTGTTTTAAGACGGAGTCTGCTTCCTGGTTGACAAGCCGTTATCTACAGTAAACACTCTCCCGGTCGAACAATGGACTTGCGTATGACCTTTTGTTACTGAATGTAACAACATGACGTGTATAGAAATAGTTTAGTTTCAAGCTAATAATATTCGATTAATTCGTTAAGAGAATACGCTATCGAATTAATTTTATCAGCTTATTTACCCAATTTGTCACGTTCAACTTTTGTAAAACATGTTTATATTACGGATACCATTTTTATTACTTTCTTTCAATTTTGGCGTAACAATGCACTGGTTATATTACGTATTGGTAAATAAAGTTTGACCCATTTTTTAAAATTCAGCTAAAATGAAGCTTTTTTTAAAAAAATATAAAAGATATAATTTAAATGGCTAAAAAAAGATCAAATTTTGGCTGATTTGCTTCAAATTAAATACAAATATTAAAAAAATACTTTAGGGTATAATCATTTATATGAGTATTAGTTTCTTTCTGTTAAAATTAAATTGAATAAGGCTGTTTTAAATGGTTGGAAAGTTTGAATAGTTAGTTTTGTCTTTTAAAAGAAAAAAATTATCATACATAAAAACGTGAAAATTGTTCAAAATACGTGGTAGTATAAAAAATAAAGGGTTGATATAGGAATATTAACTCTAAAAAATTATTATAAAAAAAGTTAATTCCCACAGATTTAACATTACTCTTGAATACATTTTCCCAATATAGAGATCAAAGGAACCACAAAGATGCATATCTCAGTTTGTAAACCTAAATGATTGATGCTAGTGCACCTGTATACTATGTGAAGAGCTGTACGGGGCTGGTATGCAGGTTGCATACTACACCTACCAACAGGATAAGGATAGGAAAATGGACTAGACGAGCTTAAAATTTATCCCGCGTGTTCACAATTGTGTTACACTTATTTAGGCGAAAGTTTAGTATGTATGAAATATTTACAAGAATATCTCGTCAACCTCAGGTGGTCTTGGGATAAAGTGATCGTCTCAGAACCCGATGTTCGTGGGTTCAAACCCAGCGAAGGTCAAAAGATTTTTACTGAGCGATAAAAAATCTGTAGTACAACCTCCTTCAGAGGATAAGTAAGTTGGTCCCATGTCGATTGTGGCATGTAAAATAATTCTCAAACTTTTGTGAATGTATTTTTCCGGTAAAATGTGTAGGCTCTTTCTGGCTCGCTCATAGAAATCTACGAGATGGGTGGGCTGACAACCCGCTCCCCCTGAAATTAACCTACTATAAAAAGTACAACAATAAATAGCCGCAGTTGTGGTTAAATAATTAATATTAATAGTATTATTATTATTAGCACCGCGTCTTACTATCCGTTCGGGTTATACGCACTTACGCTAATGTGTAATGGAAGGGTGATTGTGAGATGAAATGGAGGACCTACAGTTTAACGTGGGATCCGAACCACGGTGGAGGCCTGGCATTCCCCACATTCACAAGATGTGATTAATACACGTCTTGTCAGAGGTGAAGGAAGGGTTTGGTAATCAGATAAATCTGTGCCGGGACCGAGAATTGAACCCCGGACCCCAGCACAGAGGTCTGACACCTTACCCCTAGACCACCATGTCACCAAATATTAATAGTAAATTAATTCTACTAGACACTAGGCTGTAAAAAGTAAAGAAAATACTGTTAAACAATTTAGAAGACTTACAAACCATAATTGTCATTTTATTGCAGAACTCTTTCCAATAAGCACTAGAAACTCTTCTGTCCTGTAAATGTCCCAAAATATAAAAAAACTTATAAACAGCAGCGATAGTGTATTCGGTATCCTTGTTCGACTATGTTTAAAAGAGGACGCATCCTAAGCTATTGAGCTTTTGAGGGCCAGCGATAGAAACAAAACATGACTTTGTTCTTGAGCGAATTTTGGGCGCTAAACGGTAGCGATAAGTTCATGCCTACGCTTACAATGTGACGAGCCTCATCTGATTAAAAAAAAGTTTGTTTTACCCACTCACAAGCTTAGGCGAGTTTGTCGCTCAAAATGGCTCACCCGTGGTCAAATACGAGTAGTTAACTCAGCCTAAGAGGGCCTTTGGCCCTCATATTTAATCATTACCATTGGTAAATTATTTTTTATTCCTCACCTTCGAGCCTCGTATTCCTTAGTTTTTTTTGTATTTAAAAAAATTTCATCCACCATTAGTTTTAAGTTGATATTTTAACTTATGATGCTAATTGTGGCTTTAGTGTCAATGTAGCTTAAAACCCGGCCTACTGATAATGATGATATCAATTTCCTTTATTATAGTGTAACAACCACAAGACCTACTAAATAATATACTGGTTTAAAACACCTAAGTGATTAAAATATCTATTCATTAAAATATGATGATTGTTTCTTAAAAATATATTAGAAAACATTTAAACTAAATTTCAACTAAACATTTTTACTTTACTGCACACATTTTAACACGATTAGGATGAGTTATTTGTTTCGCCGCATTTTACCATTTGAATGGCGTATCTAAATAAATTGTTGGCTTAAGGACGGTTGAGGAAGGCGGAGGCTAGAAAAAAGTGCACCAACAGTTGAGTAAATGTCGAGTGGGGAAACTCTTAATGGAAGACCATCCCTGTCTGGATGCGAGATTAACTCCCCCTTCACCCTTCCTGACTTACATTCAAAAACCATACTAGATGAGCTTGACGTCTACTCCACGTGCTCACCGTTGAGTGTATAATTGGGTCAATGGTTTAATAAAATACTACACAGTCGTAGTGTAGAGGAACTTACAAAAGATCCACCTTGATGGCCGATGGTATAAGGCGTCACTCTTGCAAATACCCAAACTGCTGATGATTGAAGATCAGGGTTTGAAATCCAATCGAGTGTACTGATGGTGTTTTTTCATTAATGGTTTTCCACTCTCTCTCTCTCTCTCTCTCTCTCTCTCTCTCTACATGCAAATTCGGGCACATATAATCTGAATTTAGCCTTCTTCATCCCTAATATATAAGAGTGATTAGTACATAAGCCTTTAGTCCGAAAGAGTATTAAAACGTGGTGCTAAACAAAAACCCATACAAAACCTCCAACTACAATTTTTTACATTTCTCCGTGTGGGTAGGCTCCGAACCCTTGATCTCCGTCCAAGCGAGCCTCGGGAGGTGAAGCGAAACATTACAAGTATCGTCCTCACGATAATCGATTTCACAGAGTCGAATTATATTCAGCTGACCACACACACAGTTCATAAAGGGGAGAGGTAAGGGAACCAAACTTTCACACACATATATACACACACACACACACACACACACACACACACATGGACTACACATATACATACATCGCCAGTAACCCTACTAAAGCTAGCCTCGATCAGGTTAAGAGTGTAATCACAATATACTTGGATCAACACCACGCACCTTCTGCTAGCCAAGGTTTTAACGCACATATGTTAGACCTAGAAATTCCTCAATTAATTGATTACTTATCACTATATTATATTATGTATTTAACCTATACGTATTAGCACAGGAATATTTCAGCACTCAAAGTACAGACTGCCATTACCTAAACAATCATAATATATTAAACAGCCGCTGACATGTTAGGGTTAGCCGCTGAAATATTAGGGTTAGCCACTCGGACAACCAGAAGGGTATGGCTAACTCCACAGACAATTGGAACGGTATGGCTAACGGACAGCCGGAAAAGTATTGATAGCTCCACGGACAGCCGGAAATATTTCAAATTTTCAAAAATAACTCATAATTAGAATACCCTTTAAAGAATTTAACAAAACACCAAATATGCAGTGCTATTGGGAGTTTAAACACACCCTAGATATTAATTTTAAACAAAATATTTAGAGCCCATTTAGAAAAATTTGGAATTTAAAAAAATCCACACATTAGTAATCTACCCTTAAATTTAGAGTTAAGATCAAAATAAAGCATCTCGAGATATTACGCTATACATCGAGATATACAGTTTGGACAAAATCCATCAAACTTTTTAAGATCTGTGACCAGGGAGAGAAAGAAAGAAAAACATTATTATTATTATTATTATTATTATTATTAGCACCGCGTCTTAGTACCGGTTCGGGTTGTACGCAAAAGACAAACAGATGGAAAGATAAAATCTACTCTTTCGGGTTCGTACACACATTAAACGTAAATATTCATCATAATCTCTAGATCAAATATTGTCACGATTACAATACTTTCTCTAGATATGAATACGTAAAAACATATATCCTATCAGGGAAGTGTGATTAGGATGGATTCAAGCGATTGTGCCAACATTTTCATAGAAACATATTATTAGGCTACTTAGATTATAGTTGACGAGGTTCTAATCTCGGCCCCTAGGTCCTGTAAAGCCTGATGGTATCGTTTATTTATCAAAGACTTCTCAACTTAACCGCTACATACTGGTAGAGTGGGGGAGGGTGGTCTTAAAGGGGCGCGGGACTAGATAACTCGTTATTAGAGTCCCGAGTTAATTAAGAGGTTGTGTGGGACCAGGGTGACGCCCACCCCGCATGGCCTAGGTTGGCAACAGTGGGCGTCTTCGCCCAAACAACAACCATAGAGTCAACTTCATGCTACGGTGCACATTTTCCGTTTGTACACAATTTTTTTAAATTATTTTAATCCTTACTAGACCCTTCNGAATTATTATTTTCAACACACATATTGAAGAATTATCATAGACTCTACCATAAAATATGAGTGACTATCGACATTTTTATGAGGAATAAATTAAATTTTCAAAATAAAATATAGCCTATGTTACTCGCTGATAATGTAGCTTTATATTGGTGAAAGAATTTTTAAAATCGGTCCAGTAGTTTTTGAGTTTATCCATTACAAACAAAAAATCAAATCTTTCCTCTTTATAATATTATATTAGTATAGAAGTATTGATTTGTATAGATTCATGAAAAATAAATAAAATTTAATTTATGAGAAATTATATTTTATTGCATATCTGATAACCTGGAGTAAGAATCTTATATATAAAATTTGATAAGCCCATTTACGGTGATAGAAATTAAGAGGAAATGACTAAACAGATTTTGATAAACGCCCACTAATTTTAACGGTTAGGAATTCAGGATGTCGGGGAAAATAGTACTGTAGTTTTCCATCAAAACCCAATTTTCACAGAGAATTTTCAGTTTTTCATTCTTTGTTTGATCACCATGGAAACCGTTATTTGCTGCATGGCATAACCTTTGGCTAAAAAATAATAACTCAATCTTAATTTGTTGGCCTGAACACATCACAATTTTTGTTTTGATGTTGGTCATAAAAACATCTAAATTGAGATGTCTAAACTGGGGAAACATTTATTTTTTATTGAAATGTTGTTGTCTTTAATTCACATTTAAATCAATAATATTGAGCATAATTCCAAAATTAAAAGGTTAGGTTGTTAAATTCGTGAAAATATGGTCTACGTTTAGTTTTGCGCATGATAAAATTATATTTAAATATATTTTGGTATGTATTATATGCCCAAAAACGATAAAATGATGTTTAATAATGTTTAAAAATAGCCATTTTAACTATCTAAGTATGGGTTTGGTGATGATTTTTTTTTCAAATAATGGGTTTCGATGTTCATTTTATTCAAATAATAAATTTTAATGTTCATTTTAGCAAATATAACACAATACAAATAGGCCCACATAAGTTAAGCTTTGTTTTCATTTTACAGCTTAATTTTGAAGATATGATATTTAAAAAATAATGTTTTGTGTAACCCATCTATCTTTTCACATTCTCTCTATGATACTTTCTCTCAAGCTCTCACAAACTCTCTCTCACACTTTCTCCCTTCACACACACACTATAACACACTCTCATATAATCTTATCTCATTCTCTCTCTCACACTATATACCCTCATATACACTCTCTGTCACATTATCTTTATTATAGTCTCTCTCTCTCTCTCTTAAGCTATCTCCCATATGCTCTCTATCAAACAATCTCTCTTTCTCAAACGCACTCTATATCAAACGCTCTCTCTCGAACTTTATATCTATTAAAAGCTATATCTCAAACACTCTCTCTCCCTCTCAAGCTCCATCTCTCTCAAACTCCTTTTCTTTAATTAATTACTAAAGGGATGCTGACTTATTCGAGGTGGGGTCTGAAAATGTTGAGGATTGGTTTACTGTCTTATACTATAACCATGTATATATATATATATATATACACACGTGTTTACTAAAATATATACATCTTATGTTATCAGTGGCTCTTGTTAAGTTAGTTTGTAAGTGGCGTGTTGATAAAAAACCGTATTTATAGAGTGCACAATCAATTGTCTCATACTAAGTGAGCGCATGGGTTTTAAACATGCACCTCTCCCTTCAGATCTATTTACACTCGACCACTATTGAGGGATATATGTTTAATTATCGTGTGAATCTATTGATTTTTACTCTATTAAAATAATGAATATCACATGTTAGAATTAATATAAGATTAAATTTGCATTGTATATGCATCCATTTTATTAAGTTTGTTTAGTTTTAAATTAGTAATAATTGATTTTATTATTTTTTGTGAATGAAATATAGATTTCAAAAACTAATTGACTACTGAGGAAGGATATAAATTTCCCAGTGGATAGTGAATACACACGTGTTCGTTTGTTCTCTGAGACAGTGTGGACCAACTCGCGGCCCGCGGGCCGAACGTTGCCCGCACCCACTGAAAATGTTGCCTTCCCAGTATCCTTAAGTGAAATTAAAGGTAAAACCTCGGTGAAAAAATGTGAAATAGTTAATGATTAAAATACAAATATTTATTTAAAAAAGATCATGAATGTATTTTAATATGCATTTGTTTGAATAATAAAAATAGGTTTAAATATGTATTTATAATACTAAGTTGTTTTATAAAAGTGTGCGTGCGTGAATATTTCATTATATATTTTTGGGAGGTGAATATACTTTTTTTTTACTAAAACTTTATTTATAAGTATTGAAAATAATAGTTTATTATTATTATTATTATTATTAGCACCGCGTATTACTACCCGTTCAGGTTATACGCACTTACGCTAATGTGTAATGGTAAGGTGATTGTGAGATGAAATGGAGGACCTACAGTTTAACGTGGAATCCGAACCACGGTGGAGGCCTGGCATTCCCCACATTCACAAGATGTCTTGTCAGAGATGAAGGAAGGGTTTGGTAATCAGATAAATCTGTGCCGGGACCGAGGATTGAACCCTGGACCTCCAGCACAGAAGTCTGACACCTTACCCCTAGACCACCAGGTCACCAGAATAGTTTATTACTGTGAGTGTTGTTTGTAGGTAAATATTAAATTTATGGGATTATTGAATATATATTTTGGCCCGCGGTGCAAACTGATGACCAGACAAGGTATCTTACATCAGAACGACAGCCTCCAGGACCAAATGGCTGCGATCATAGGGAGAGCTCGGGTCCTTCAACACGGGGATCGCTGCGTACAATCCCCAACAGAGAACAACCCTATCAAACAAGAAATAAAAAGAAACAGTTCTAAAGATGGTATTACTAGAGGAAAAAAAATTGCCTTCTAGTGTCAATAACCCAGCTTTGACAAAGCTAGGTTCAGGTAGTTACCACAACCCTTCAAACGAGCATTCTTAGACTGCAAATTACAAAGAATATTTGCAAATTGTCTAGTTGTAAACAATTTTAAAATACCGTATATTAGTTACTTGTCTGAAAAGATTTATTCATTGGAAGTGGATGGTTTGAAGGGGGGAGGGGGGGTCCAAGATTGCAAGTATCTGAACTATAGGGTTCGGACCACCATCCCTTTACGACGAACAATCTACAAGTGAGTTGTTTAACTTGGTAAGTGCTGTTATCACTGATAACTGCAACTAGCAGTCCCCAGTGGCAAAGAACTCGACCTGGATCAAGGAACGCAGAGGAACTCCCTTCAGGATGAGTGTCCAGTCTGTGACCTTATCTATGACCTTGGGATGAAAAACGTTGGATCACCCTGGTCTAAACAGTGATTAATACGTTCGCCGAGTGTATAAAAGCAGAATCTGCCTGATTGGAGCAGAAATTCACTCGCTGTATGTTGATCCATAATGCATTGCAACCACTGGATTTTCAACCTATTTTATTCTCTACTGGATAAACAAATAATTATAATTCCGTGTCGTGGCACAATCCAATACATCGATACACACGTTTTACACTAACGGGCGTGTTCATATCTCCTCACAAAGGCCAACGAATCGGAATTGTGCTTCGTCAAATGCTCATGCGCACTAATTTGAGACTATTGGTTCTGATATTTGAGTGTCTTGTGCCGAACATCTCAGGTAGAGCGGAAAAAGTAGAGATGAGTTGAACTTTGGCGTAACAGCTCGCACCGATAAAGCGGAAATCTTGTGAATGGTATAAAGCTCGTCATGTGACTACATTTCTGTTCTGCATTAGTTTTTCAGCGAACGTGCGATTACAAATCATGTGATCGCAATTTTATTATTATTATTATTATTATTATTATTATTAGCACCGCATCTTACTACCTGTTCGGGTTATACGCACTTACGCTAATGTGTAATGATAGGGTGATTATGAGATGGAATGGAGGACCTACAGTTTAATGTGGAATCCGAACCACGGTGGAGGACATGGAATTCCCAACATTCACACGTTTGTGATTAATACACGTCTTGTCAGAGGTGAAGGAAGGGTTTGGTAATCAGATAAATCTGTACCGGGACCGAGGATTGAACCCCGGAGCCCCAGCACAGAAGTCTGACACCTTACCCCTAGACCTCCAGGTCACCCAATCGCAATATAAATAGAATGGATTTCTAATTACAGGGAGTTCGAATCTATGTCATGTTTACTGAAGATGCTTTTTATCTAAATGGCACTTTCACTCCGCGCGAGTATGGGTTGAATTAAATTTCCTCATAAATGCTAACCTCTACAAATTTACCTTATTAGTGAAAATATACGTATAGTTTAGATGTGGTGATAAAAAAAAAAGACAAATAAAATTATGTATACCTAGAATTGAATATACACAACATCACTAGGCCCATCGTTCTTAAATATACTTCCCTCCAATCAGAGACGATGTTTTAATTCGTCATACCATACCAGTGTCACGTGTCAATAATCTGTTCTTTTGACAGCCGGTTAACATTTTAATAAATATATCCGTGCGGGGTGACTTATCTCCTCACACACTAGATATATAAACCCCCCCTGTCCCCTCCCCAACACACACACTAATTCCTCGTCGTGTATCGATGTTTAATTGACGTTTGTCATTTGTCACTGCTCCCCCAAAAGAGTCACGTGACCTTCAACTCTAGTATTCCATCCACGTCACGGCTGATAAATGGTTCACGGAGGAGGAGGAGGAGGATTATTTGGTTCCGCTTTGGTCTTGTATCGTGCACCTCACATCGAGCACGGAGGACGGACGTTCGGGGTTTCATGAACAGTTGTCGTTTCCCCCAAAAGGAGGGGAAAATAGGGCTAGGCGAGTGGTTGTACGCCTTACTGTGGGCTAACTAACACGCTCGCCGAAAAAAAACCAGAGATGAACTGTGGTCAAGTCACGATCTCTAAACCAATCACAAGGAATCAGTGCCGACTGTGTATATCATTCTTCGCCAATAGAAACAACCAGAGCTTTGTCTTCGCTTCTCCATTAAATCTGGTCGAAATGACCAAATACATTTCAAGAACAACCTACTCAGTGCGCATGCGCTTAAACCGACTGACTCGATATGCTCATGTGAGAAACAAGCAGACAGCTGCATCTACTGTTGTGAGACGATTGGAAATAACTTGTTAAATGAAAAACTTGTGTATTGATCTCGTTATATGTTGACCAAGCAGCCCGATAATTAGAAATCGTCCATCATAGTAAAATTCCTAAGC
The DNA here is from genome assembly GCA_901482245.1 of Timema douglasi. Lineage (NCBI taxonomy): Eukaryota > Metazoa > Arthropoda > Insecta > Phasmatodea > Timematidae > Timema > Timema douglasi. The sequence continues at coordinate 9,589 of CABEEJ010000714.1, read as the reverse complement.
ATAACATCTCTCTGAGGGGAGTAAAACAATCGGTCCCATGTCGATTGTGACTTGTAAAATAAATCTTGAATGTGTATGAAAATACCTTTCCTGGCGAAATTGTAAGACGCTTTCATGCTCGCTCATAGAAATAATTGTGTGCTGATATAATAACTAGGTTCAGAAAGTGCACGTTAAATACCTTCAATAAATAAACAATTAAAAATATTACTACAAAAAAAAAGTTTGTTAGGATTAATAAGATTTAGTGGGACACTACGTACATTTTGAGGGTATGTATACCTCACTTTAAGACACACTGCCTAACAAGATTGTCTACTAATTATATTTTATCCAGAATAATGTCCTTTATTTGCGTGTTTTGTTTATAAGGGCACTGGAATGTCATGGATATGTCAACCTCTAAATCTATTTTAGAAAAGTTGAGCTAAAATTTGAATTTCAAATGTGTATTTACTTCACCTAACATTAATAATAAAAAAAAGAGCACGTGCTGCATAATATAATATAATACATACTTACAATTACTATAATAAATCTCACTATCATCTTAATCTCGAAGCACTTCCCTCAACATCTAAGCCGTGTGTTTGAAATGTTTGCATAAACAGGATGACTCTGCTCAGTGGTATAGTTTAAGTATAGTCATTACGCTCAGAATCATCGAGGCTGCTAAGTACGGCATGAGCGGTTGGCAATTTACACATTCTTGAAACGATTTCAAAGATATCGCCACACCCCGTTTTTTAAACAACTTCGCCCATGTCATAAAATAGCCAGGATGTGTATAGCGGGTTTCACAAAAAAAGTAACATGGTCGTGTGGATTTGGCAAGTGGCATCTGGAGGGGTTTGCATTTAGTACTACGCGTATTATTATTATTAGCACCGCGTCTTACTACCCATTAGGGTTATACGTACTTACGCTATGATGTGTAATGGTAGGGTGATTGTGAGATGAAATGGAGGACCTACAGTTTAACGTGGGATCCGAACCACGGTGGATGCCTGGCATTCCCACACATTCACAAGTTGTGATTAATACACGTCTTGTCAGAGGTGAAGGAAGGGTTTGGTAATCAGATAAATCAGTGCTGGCACTGAGGATTGAACCCCGGACCCCAGAACAGAAGTCTGACACCTTACCATTATACCACCAGGCCACCTTACGTGTGTTATTGATAAATACTTTGATTTGCGACGATTACAATGAAATAGTGGTATTTCAGTATAAAGGTGATAGAAAGGGAACGCGACTAAAAGCCAGTATTTTTGTAGTTTTTATGGCAAAACATTTTTTTGGCTAAAATAAATAAAATATTGCTCCAGTACAAACATAGAGTTCAATTTTATTCACATGGTGAAATCAACAGTTTCTGAATATCTATCATGAACTTTTTAAATGGAAAAAATTAAGTTGTCATTAAATTCCAAGACAGCCTTGACAGATATTCAAGAAATGTTGAGGTCATCGTGTGAAGAAAATTAAATTATATGTTTGTACTGGAGAAATATTTTATTTATTTCGCTCAAAATAAACTTTTCCTATAAAAATTGCAAAAAAAAAAACACTGGCCTTTTCTCGCGTCCCCTTCCTTCTTAAAGGTGGGCAAATAAAATACTCTTTTCGGTTAAAAATGGTTAAAAAAAATTAAACCATTTTTAACCGCGTCTTACTACCCGTTGGGGTTATATGCCTATGCACTAATTACGCTAACGGGTTAAGTATGAGTAAGGTTGAATGTATACGAAGTGTACCAACATTTTCATGAAGGGAGAGTGGGAAACCATATTGGAAAAACCTCCCTCAGTGCCTCCGACCTGGATTCTAACCCCAATCTCCCCTTCATCAGCAGTATAATCTATTGTGAGAGTGACGCCATAGACCATGTGGTAACCAGAACAGTTATCTCAAACTTAAATGTTATAGTACTATAGATTGAAAAATTACGGCCACACTTTTCATTCTTAGATTTAAAATATTTGCCTTCAATCACAATATGACTATCATGCGTCAGGTTTAAAACCAATTTTACTATTTTTGTCCTTAGTTGAGGAAAATACATCTTTTAGAGTATAAACTTTTATTGGTTATTAGAATATTTATAATTATTTGTAAAAGGACTGCCAGTAATTTTTTTCTGGCAATTTCAGGCAAAAAAGTATGCCATCCACTACATAATAAAAATATGTAATATTTTAATATCATCAATTTTAATATAAATAGACATATTAAAAGACAAGATTAAATTTTTCACGAAAATATTAAATTTCGTTTTATTTCACGTGTTTGAGATACAGTTAAAAATGACACAATTAACTTTAAAAATATTTTAATATTCAATTTTAATATGTCAGCGAAAGTTCGTAAAAACATGTCAAGAGATCATTTTGTCTACTTAACTGCTCGTTCGGGCTCATTCCACAAAGTAATTTTTTTTTAGCACCACGTCTTACTACCAGTTCGGGTTATACGCTTATGTACTAATTATTAAGCTAATGGCTTTAGGGTTGGGGGTAGTTTTACTATAGTTTTATCGATAGCAAAATTGTGAAAATGTGATATGAGCTCATTTTTTTCTTTTAAGCATATTTGAGGAGCTATGAGCCTAGGCTTGATGAAAAAGGTCTCTAGATTTAGCCTTCCTCTAAAAAAAAACGGTAATTTTTTGGTAGACCCACAACATAACATTTTAAGATATTTTGAAAACTAACAGCGAGCTTTCCTCTTTACCTTGAGATAAGGAGGTTTGTAACACGCTTTCTCCTCTTTCTTAATGACATGACAAAGGGTGGTTGTAGGTGTGGGGCGAAAGGGAGTATAAACTCAGACAGACTAAATAAGTAGTTCCAGAAAACGAGAAAGACCATTGTATTTTAAGCCGTGTAGGCTGACAGAGATTGATACTTTCTCGCTGACCGAGGCGGACGCCTTAACAAGTAAATAACTTGAAATCGTGTTAAGCGCAGACTCACCGAAGAGATAGAAAAATCACAGGACAAAATATAAGCCGTGCTGACACTGGCCAGCCAACAAAAAATAATGTCTGCTGTGAATTCAAAAGATGAGTTTACATTTGAAAATGATTAGTATTTAGTAACAGGAAGAACACACAAGGCGTGCTTCCTCCATAAATCATCGTTGTTTTTGTTGTCTATTAAACTTTTGTAATGCAAATTAAACCATAAATAACATTTAAAGATGACCCTGAGAACGTAACTGAATAATACTAATATTAGGAGTTTTTTTAAACAACTACCATGAATAACTAAACAAATTATTATTTTTTTGCTTTTTATATATACTCGTATTTATTTCTATTTAGGACTATATTACACTAACAGGGAGGGACGACAAAAATAGAATTTAAATTAAATGTATCCGAATTTACATTAGTAAATTATTTTAGTTAAAAATACTTTCAATACACCCAGTCGGGGTTCCAACTCCAACTTCATCATAAGCGGTCCAAACAAGATAAGACTCATGCCTTTATACGCGCTCCTAATGAACGCGTGTTTTTTTATAACTAATGTGTAGTACATCAGCATGTGTGGGAGTTAAAACAATTTGAAATTATAATACTAAAAATAAAATAGGTAATATTATATCTTTAAATTCCCTTCATGAAAAAAAACAACAACTTTGTGTTAGATGAGTCCCATTTTCACATTTAATTTTATTGAAAGTTAATTTTAAACTACCAGTAATTAAAATAATAATAATTCATGTTAGAAGAATATACTATTGTTCATAGAATGAAGTTGATATAAAATATCCCAATTAGACGAAATGAAAACAAAAAGATTGGACCCAATCTATACGGGTGACCTGGCGGTCTAGGGATAAGGTGTCAGACTTCTGTGCTGGCGGCCGGGGTTCAATCCTCGGTCCCGGCATAGATTTATCTGATTGCCAAACCCTTCCTTCACCTCTGACAAGACATCTTGGGAATGTGGGGAATGCCAGGTCTCCACCGTGGTTCGGATTCCACGTTAAACTGTAGGTCCTCCATTTCATCTCACAATCACCCTACCATTACACATTAGCGTAAGTGCGTACAACCCGAAAGTGTAGTAAGACGCGGTGCTAATAATAATAATAATAATAATAATCAATGTATACGACCTTTAGAATGTGTAAATATTTACATACAGAAGCCCCATGGCTTCTTTGGTGCTGACTGACAGCTCACAGTCAACAGATTTAAAAAGTTATCAGACCAAATTACGTATCCCTACGCCGAACCAGATGATCTGCAAAAAAATGTGTTCAGCAGCTGTCATTTCTGACAGTAAAAACTTAGGTATATACCTAAATGTTGACTGTCAGCTCTCAGCTGTGAGCTGTCAGTCAGCACCAAAGAAGGCATGGGGCTACTGTATGGCTACATAAAACAGACCAACGGAGAAATGCACAAGGCAAACTCCATTTACGTTTTATTTACTTCCCTCTGATATAAAATCGGTGCCAAATGTTGTATATATGTAGTGTCTTTTTAATAAAATATAAACTATCGTGTGGTTTGATACAGAAATAACAACATTTGAACTCATTTTATTGATGCACTTCGGTGGTGGAAGTGGACAGGTTGAAAATATGTCCTACTTTTCTTGAATTTCTCTTAAACGTAATATAAGGGATGTTGTACAATGTTAGTAAATGAGATATTTTAAACTGCGGTACTAAGTTAATATTCATCCATGTGATTAAAAGTAAGTTTTGTAAACAATCTGAACTGAAGTAAATTCAACGACTTTTAATAATTGAAGCGAGAAGAGAGGCAGAGTAAATAATAGTCTGGGACGGTCACGCACTGACTCTGTAATAGAAATGTTCAAGACGGGACCAATAACCCTCCACACCCCCTCGAACTGCTTGGACCACCTTAAAGCACGGGAAAACACAGATAGGCCAAGCAACTTGTTCACAACATTTTGTTTAGAAAATAATTATGAATCAAATAGCCAGAGCGGTGACCTGGCGGTCTAGGGGTAAGGTGTCAGACTTCTGTGCTGGCGGCCGGGGTTCAATCCTCGGTCCCGGCACAGATTTATCTGATTGCCAAACCCTTCCTTCACCTCTGACAAGACATCTTGTGAATGTGAGGAATGCCAGGCCT
>CABEEJ010000713.1:209293-228141 GCA_901482245.1 Timema douglasi | reverse complement strand
GGGGGGGGGCGCGAGAACAGATCAATGTTTTTGGTAGTTCTTATAGCAAAACTTTTTTGGCCAAAATTAATAAAATATCGCTATAATCTAAGCATATAGTTTAATTTTTCTTCTCAAGGTTATACCAAAAATTCCTGAATATGTGCCATGAGCATAGCGACATTAGATTTTAAACTTTTAAAATTAAGTTAAAATGTTGTCATTAAACTTCAAAGACATCTCTGAGTGATATTCAACAACTGTTGATATAACCATGTGAATAAAACTAAACTCTATGTTTCTACTGGGAAAATATTTGATTTATTTTAACTAAACAAGTGTGTTTATATAAAAACTTCGAAAAAATTGCCCTTATTTCACTTCCCTTACAGTCTCACAATTAAGTGTAGGTATATTTGTTGTTTTGACTATTATGGCTGAAACATATATTTTTAATCACTGTGTCTAACTCTTTGTTCAAATTATACACATATAATATGATAATTACTCTAATTGGGTAGGCCTGAGAAAGGAAATATTTTAGAAATTATCTACCCGCATTTGCGTAGAAGGAGAGTGGGAAACTATTTAGGAAATCCACCCTCAGTAGACCCAACCGGGCTTTAAACCCTAATCTCCCCATCATAAATAGGCATGGCTGAAATTAGATAAATAATAGTTGTATGGCATGAAAAAAATTACTTTCAGATTATTTTAACACACATTTTTAAACATCGGGGAGACTTGTATTTAATGACTAGCTTGGAGCAATATTAAGCCCTTATTGGTAGGCATGTAGTATAGATTTAAACCTTATTTAGTCTGGTTTGTTATTCATGTAGCTGTTGGAAATCGAATTACGATCGAGTGTACTGTATCCATGGTCTTAATATGCATCCATGCAAATTCGTCTGCATTTACTCTCAAAATCTACCATCCTCGTTTTTATGGCATTAAAGTTATTTTTATTTATATATTTAGCACCACGTCTTACTACCCGTTCGGGTTATACGCTTTAAGTACTAATTAATCTAATGGATTAAGAATTGGGAAGGTTGAATTAGAGGAAGTGAACCCGCATTTAAGTGGAGGGAGAGTGGAAAACCATTTAGGAGAAACCTACCCCAGTCCACCCGACCGAGATTCGAACCTCAATCTCCCAGTCCTCAGTAGTCGAGCTCAACATGACAAGCGCGTTAGCCAATTATGCCACCGAGGTGGGTTTAAAGTTATTAATATAAGTCTAATCCTAATGGGTTGTTAAACGCAATAAGGATCTTTTTACTTCTTTATAACATTTGAACAATCCAAAATGTTCAATTTTATTAAAATTAATTAATCCTATTTTTCACGAAACATATACTGTATAAATGCAAAGATAAGGACGGTAATTTTAGATCATGTGAACCCGCATTTGCATGAAGAGGGTATGAATAAACACACATATAATCAATATCGTGTGAGCGTATAACCCAAACGGGTAGTAAGGCGCGGTGCTAAATTTAAAAAAAAATCATGTGGGAGATCAACTTCCAGTGCACCCGGCAAGATTCTAACCTCGATTACCCATAATCAGCAACCCAGTATATTGCAATCATGATCTCTTAAACCACGTGATCAGCGTTTCGGGTAAGTACAGTAGCTCCCATGGCTTCTTTGGTGCTGACTGACAGCTCACAACTGACTTCTGACAGTCAAAATTTAGGTATATACCTAAATTTTGACTGTCAGAAGTGACAGATGCAAAACACATGTTTTTTTGCAGTTCACATGGTTCGGCGTAGGGATACATAATTTGGTCTGGTAACTTTTTAAAGCTGTCAGTCAGCACCAAAGAAGCCATGGAGCTACTGTGTGTACTTGTAGACCGGAGCTAAAGTACTATTTTTTATTCATCACTGCTATGTATTTTCTTATTAGTGTCATTAATACCGTGTTGAAGATAAAGTACTCGAATATTACTTATAGCTATTGACAACCTTTACGACCGTGTCGGTGGGCACGCGAACTAAACATCAAGCTCGTATAGTCTAGATTTACCAGATACGTGGAGGTCAAAGTTCGTGATTAAGACCGGGTTTACTGTGGGTACATTTTCTCTAAATCCTACCTTCCTCATCCCTTCGTCATCTTGGTTGTGATTAAATGTAGATGGGTGACCTGGCGGTCTAGGGGTAAGGTGTCAGACTTCTTTGCTGTGGTCTTGGGTTCAATCCTCGGTCCTGGCACAGATTTATCTGATCACCAAACCCTTCCTTCACCTCTGAAAAGACGTGTATTAATCACAACTTGTGAATATGTGGAATTCCAGGCCTCCACCGTGGTTTGGATTCCACGTTAAACTGTAGGTCCTCCATTTCATCTCACAATCACCCTACCATTACACATTAGCGTAAGTGCGTATAACCCGAACGGGTAGTAAGACGCGGTGCTAACAATAATAATAAATGTAGTTAGCCTTGAGGGATAATAAGATGCGCTGCAAACACAAAATTAAAATTACATCCTCCATCGGTTCATCGGATATATATACCCTGTTTATGGTAGGAAGGGCGGTCTAAAAGGTATTTTCTCTGTCAGAATTCTAGTATATAGTAGGATGTTAGTAGGTCAAAAGGCATTCCGGTCATTCCTTTCTACCATAGACAGGGTATATATTGTATGTCCTGTTCATAGGTGCGTCTGTAACCATGTTGCTGATATGGCTTCTGCTGTTAGGAGGGCTATGTTGCGGTTGCTGTGGGCTTCAAGAGAAGGCCACGCCTGCCCTGACAGCGTGAGTATTTACTTTACTAAATAAATATTCATTCCTATAATGTTCGCCTCAAGTATGTTTGTACCTTTCATTTTCCCTGAAACGTAGCAAGCTTTCTTTGATTGGTTATTCTATGCTGCAGATTATAGTAGTAATAATAATAATTATTATTAGTATCATTATTATTATTACTAGTATTATTTCAATTCAATTTCAATTTAATTCAGTATAGTGCTGGTCAACAGTCGTGAGACCTATGACAGGCCAGCACTAGAAAGCACAAAAGCACGTATGAAAACAAAATAAAATAAATAACTAAATATTAATGAAAAATTACAAAAAAAGGACATAATAATAATAGATAATAAAATAATAAATAATAAATAATATGAGAGTAGTAAAATATAAGTATTTAAAAAGGAGTAACATTAAGCAAATAATAATAATAATAACTCCATGGTGTCTAGCCTGCAATTTGAGTCATACCAACCAATCAGCCGTTGTATTTTGGCGAAGATAGTGCCTACTTTTGCAGATATACAGTTTCACGTGGTCATCACAACAAACCCTCTGGCCGTTAATCTCAGCTTTCTAATTTAAGTCAGTGCTGCCATCTGTTTGACAATCATGAGACCTTTTAATGCATTTAATGAAAGAAGTCTCGATCATATTTAAATTATTTAAAAACAAGTATTGGCTGGGGTCGATTTCCCTTGTATCTTTCACATATGAGTCACACCATAATGGAGATTAAAGATGTAAACATGCACCTAAAAAAATAAAATCTTAAGTTTTATCATTAAAAATATTAAGTGTTTAAATTAGCCTGTTTCCAGGGACGTTTAACGTGAAATGTCGCAGTTCAGAAATCAAAGAAAATTGTTAAGCCTAGTACACACTAAGAAACATTTCCACGGAAACATTGTTTGCCAGCATGTAGCTCTTGTTTTAGAAACAGTTTGTAAACAGTTGTCTAACTGTTCTCCAACTGTTTTTCAACTGTTCCCAGTGGGGAAAACACTTTCCCCGTGATCCATTTCAAATGGGCTACAAGAAACAATGTTGGTCAACATTTTCGACAACAAGCAGTGTGGGCTAGTAGGGGAGATTGCCGATATAGATCGTGTGTCTCTTTTCATTATCCTGGGACCGACCGTTTGTAAAATAGCTCCAAAATCTGTAGGAGACAGCTCATAACTACATACAAAGCACAAGCAATATCAGCATCCTCCTCAACAGACATCTTTCACTCAACTGAACTCTGTACGGGAAACGAATGTTTCATCATCGTAGTTTGTATGTGAGGCAATGTTTCTTTAATGTTTGCCAACAATCTGTTTCCTATGTTGGCCAACAGTTGGGAAACAATTGGGTAACAGTTGGGCAACAGTTGGCCAACAGTGGGGCAACAGTTGGCCAACAATGTTTCCAAGTGCGTACTAAGCTTATAAACTAAGGTGTAGTCTTTCTCAAACAATTAAAGCTATGTTTTAATTTGGTTACAATTATTAGGGGTGTGTTACAACTCAAAAATTAAGACTTTTAGTTGTTGTTTGAACTTGATTCAAAATATTTTTCAATGCTCGAAAGATTTGAGAATATAAAATTTTGAGAACTTATTTTGTGTTATTATGTGATTGGGAACAGAGTCCCTTAATATTTAATTTTAGACTGAGCAAAAAATACATATGACAATACACAACTGATTAAAATGTATTTAAAAATCCAAATTTGTGGGGGTTTTTTTCACAATTTTTGTATTTGCATTTATGGTTTATGCATGAATCAATTTCCAAAATAAAATTTGAAATATTTGCAGTATAAATATTGTAATATATTTATCGATCTCGAATAAGACTCGATGATTTCATTTATTCTCGAGCCGAGCTAACTTGTAGGGAAATACCCCCAGTAACAACACAAATAGGGATTTCAGGGGTTTTGAGGATTCAGATCCACCATTCCCAACATAAATACCTTAGTATTAGGATATTTCTCTTCTATATCATATATCACCTATGAGAGAACTAGCTACAGGTCTTATAGAGAAAATATTTATTTCTGCTCTCTCTCGGTTAACTGTTGACAAAGCTCCTCGCTTTTAGTTATAACGAAAGGTGCGAAAAACAGTGAAATCGAATGAGAGGGAGAAATCTCATATCAAAACGAAGATAAGGATCAAAAAGCGCAAAGGAAATAAAACGACAACTGCGCTATATGTCAACATGGCAAACATGTATTGTAAGCAACTATTTACAATAATTATCATAGGGTTATGTTATGTCAGCTAAGATTAAAACCACAATAAAACTGAAATTGAAATAGAGATGTGTCGTTCTTGAACGAACCAACAATCGTTGATGCCATATGGAACTCAAAGGCTACATTGGTGAGATTTTGATGTTTTTACCTTGTGTGTGTGATATACTCCAAAACCTGTACAAAAATTCGGCGTATGCGTTTTCAGTACGAAGCCCGGAAGGTGGTACGCTGGGGTTAGAAGGAACTACTGGTAACCTCGATGAACCAGCTTTGTGAAACTTGTCTTATACAGGATGGGGCAGAAACAATTAGATAATCTATGCTGAGGGAAATGATGGCTGAGGTTTGCCTGACGTTCGGTGGATCTCACCTGGGTGACATTATCTTCAAAACGTTTAGTGTGTAATTTACTATTATTTATCTAGAGAATGTTTACTTTTCAATTAAATTGTTAAATTTTCAAGTTACATATCGTCTAATTGTTTCGGCCCCACCTTGTATTTGATCATGAAAACAAGGACATGACAGTGTTGTTTCCAAACAGTAACCATGCAGTTGCCTCAGAGATGATAATTCAGTCAGTGTGCCATACACAAAATGTGTTTGTGTTTTCTCTAGCTCGACAGTGGTCGTGTGCTTGTTATCCCTGGGACTGTGGCTGCTAGCGCTAGTGTCGCTCCTGGTGGGAGGACACGGTGAGGTTTTCGTGTGTCGGCCTTTGTACGACGAGCCAGAGTTCCGGACGCTAACTAGGCTTGTGGACGAGCCCGGGGTGTTCTACCGCAGGGGTGGAGGTTTCTTTTCTAATATGTTGTACGGCAACGAGACCATGAACGTGCCTCTTAGAGAGGTGCTCATGTGAGTACACGGTTATTTATATCAACCATCATCAGTGGAGAGTTCCGTAACTTGCTGTGTATTTACGCTATTAAGTCCCTCCCAGACAACTCGTGTAATCGTAAGAAAGTTCCTAGTCATATTTCTGGATACTGAATGCACAAGTACGTTTATAATCTACAATAGCCCCATGGCTTATTTGGTGCTGACTGAGAGCTAGCAGCTGACTTTTGACAGTCAAAATTGAGGTATATGTCTAAAGTTTGACTGTCAAAAGTGACAGCTGCTAAACACATGTTTTTGCAGATAATATGGTTCGGCCTAGGGATATATAATTTGGTTTCGTAACTTTTCAAAGCTGTCAGTCAGCACCAAAGAAGCCATGGGGCTACTGTACTAGGGGGTAAGACTGTCTCCAACAGACAAAAGTATGTGACCTGGTGGTCAAGGGGTAAGGTGTCGGACTTCTGTGCTGGGGGTCCGGGGTTCAATCCTTGGTCTCGGCACAGATTTATCTGATTACCAAACCCTTCCTTCACCTATGATAAGACATCTTGTGAATGTGGAGAATGCCAGGCCTCCGCCGTGGTTCGGATTCCACGTTAAACTGTAGGTCCTCCATTTCATCTCACAATCACCTTACCATTACACATTAGCGTAAGTGTGTATAACCCGAACGGGTAGTAAGATGCGGTGCTAATAATAATAATAATAATAATAATAATAATAATAACAGAAAAAATTTCGGATTTCCTGCGAAGATTTTTCCCTTTTGTTTTCAAAACAGGAGGTAGAGTTATTTGTGTACATTGCTCTGACAAATTATTGGATTAATTTTCTTCTAATTTAGGATTTTTTTCCATAAATATGGCATATTCCATATGCCAAAACAATACATATATGTAAATATGTTTATATTTTTTGTTCCACGATAAATACCAAACACGATGACCAAATTTAGTGAAATTTGGTAGGGATATACTTTAAACTTTAGTAGAATGATGCATGGATATAGTTTTTAATCTAATTATAAATTTTAAATATTGCGGTCACTCAAAGGAATTTTCATTTCATAGATTATCTCTAATTATTTAAATTTATAACTCCAAGCAATCGATCAAATACCTAAGCCATATTTTTTTAAAGTTTGAAATATATTGTGGGACTGATATACTAAACCATGCCTACACAATTTATTCTCTATGAATATAATGTACCTTTGAGTGTAGTATTAGTTTATTTTATTTATAACTTGAACATCAAATGAAAATATCATCTTGAAATCTAAGGAGAAATCTTAATACTGTAGTAACGTTAAGAGCATGATGTTGTTAGTATTTTTAAATGCAGAAAGCAAGGTCTACTCTTCACATATTTTCTAGTCATATTCTTTATAAATACATACTTTTCTCTTATTATTGCATGATTTAAAATTTATACAAGAAAATTTAACGGATATTTTTTTCTATCTCTAAGGGAGTGCCAGGACAACAGGCCGACCTACGAGGCGTTCCGCTTGCACCGGGTGTTTGACGTGGACGCTGCGTCCAACCATCGTAGCTGGGACACCCTCCATACCGAGCTGGCTAACCTCGAGGTGAACCTCACCGACCTCCGACTGCTCACCCCTTATCTCCAGCGTCAGCTCACCAGTCTGGTGACCACTTCCACCGTCAATCTCACCAGCTACAGGACACAGGTAGAGCACGCAAGTGCCAATCGGTCAAAAGCATTGGATCGACCGATTTAGAACTAACAACAAAACCCAACCTCGGTGGCCACATGGCCTGCCGATGACAGGGATATCAGGGTTCAAATCCCCGGTCGGGTGTACTAAGGGTCGTTTTACCAAAATTGTTTCTCACTCTTTCTCCAAGCAAATACGGGTACACTTCCTTTAAATTCAACCTTCCTCGTCCCTAATTCTTTAGTATAATTAGTATATACCTGAACAGGTAGCGTGGTGTAAAAGAAAAGGTGATTGGCCCTTTTCATTTGGCGGGGAAATGCAGAGCTGTGGGAACAAACGGTTATCTTCAAGAATTTTTTATTGTTTCGCAATTTTCTTTTCGGAAACGGTTTGTACAATAAAATAAGCATGTTGATTAAGTTATACTTTTTATGTAAACACTTCCTCTATAATGTTAATATTAATCAAATATCGAAAAAAACTACATTTTTCAATAGAAAACTGCCGGCTTCATAACAAAAAATAAGAAAATATAACACCTAATAAACATCGATACATTATCTTAAAAGGGGTGTTGAAAATATTAACTTAACCATTTAACACGTTCTCGAGAAAGCTAATATTTCCAAACGTATGATTTTTCCAGAAAACCTGTCCGGTTTCCATGATCCATCTATTCTTGTTGGCGCGGAAGGATACTTTGGTCAGTTGTGAACCCACGCCACTCTTTTCACCTTCCCAACCACCGTACCACAAAATAGGTTCTAGACTCGCACTCGACAGGGCCAAGGGCCTTAATCATGTTTTCTATGATACTTTGTGATTTTGAAGCTGTTTAGCAAGGTGGGTTAAATCTTTTTGACGCACTTAGCCACCAATATAAATACAGGGATTAAAAACAAGTAGTTCACCATGCTAGGTATCTTGTCCATGAGCTGATAACACTTTCCCTCTTCTTGTGACAAGTTCACACAATCGATCTACTTATTGATCCTGGACAACATTGACTTTCTTATCATATTCTGAAAATTGAAAAATGACACCTGGACACGGGAATCGAATATGATATCTAAGAGGGAATATCCCCACTAAAATGCATTAACAATAGTTTCGGCTATTTGTTTCATTGACTTTCTTTTCAAAATTACCTTTTTCTTGTTCCCCATTCCATATAGATTATACTCTTGTGGATATTTTTAATCTACATCCTTGCAGAAATATTCCTACTAATCATTTATGGGAATAAACCAAATAGCCTAAGCTTTAGACGATTTTAAAATTAATACGTCTGCAAATAAAATAAAACTAATTTAGGGTCAAAAAGTAACTTTTTTGATGACGTAGGACTATTTTTAGAATTATTTTAGAATTTATGGTGAGTTTTTTTTCATTACTATTTATTTAAACCGAGCCGAATAAAACGTAAATACATTAACATTGGAAACACTATCTTGACTAGCCGTTACGTCACAGGTAGGCAACTTCCTTAAGTTATGTTATGTTATAGCAAATGGTATTAATTACATCATACCTCCTTTGGCTGGACATATATGTTGTTATCATCATTCCTAAAATGAGTTCAATATATGTAAATACAATTATAAAACCTATAAATAACAAACAAAACACAAAATGTTGTAATTATGTGTTCATGGAAATAGCCGCGGTGGACTTTTACTTTCATTGTGTCCACTTTTATAAATGATCTTATGTTTAGACATTGTTAGGATAATCAAGTCTCGTAAATTAGGGTGGTAAAGGCACGCAGCGTGAATGGGAAATTCTAGAACCGTGTTCAGGGTAGTGACTGGTAAACCCAATGGAAAGAGACCATTGGGAAGACCTAGACGCAGATGGGAGGATAACATTAGAATGGATCTGAAAGAGATAGGGTGTAATGAGGTGGACTCTATAGAGCTAGATCAAGGTAGGGATAGGTGGCCTACTTTTGTAAGTGCGCCAATTAACTTTTGAGTTCCTAATGCCATTAACTAAGTAAGTAAGGGTCATAATTGGTTTGAGATTGTCAAAGTTAGCTCAGGATAATACAGGGAAGAACCATACAAGAGCTAGTATCTGAATGTTGAACATCCTAATTTGATATAGTTTTATGCGGTTTATCCTTGAAAAAATTAGTCAAACTGCTAGAACAGTATAATTTTCATCATTAACAACATATTTAAAATAAGAACAACATTTATACCTAAATTAAATTTAAAATCGAACAGATCAAAAAATAATATGTTTTCACTTTGTCACTTAATTAATATAATATAATATAATATAATTAAATATTTGCAATCATCATTTTGTCAGAATGTTCATAAAATGTATTAAAAAATAATTTAAAGCGTCAAAACCATTCCTGAACTGCTATCACTACGATAACGCATCAATGGTAGTAAAATACGTGACTGTGTATTACTTAAGCGTTAGTGATTCTTATTTATGCCTTTCATCATCCTTGTGACATTATTTATAACTAAAAGTTTATGATTTTTAAAATTAATATATTATATATGTTTTAGAGAACATTTATTTAGTCAAATAACATTCGTATATATGATATACATAAAACATAAGGGGCTAAACTTAGAAAATAAGTAAAATATAATTTAACTTTTGACTTTGATTTTCTATGATTTTTAATTTACTTAATTTAGTGAATCTTTGTCAATATATCCTTTTATCTGATGCTATTATCTTTCAAATTAAAAAATTCACTTTATATTAGTTATTACTAACGTCTCCAAGGGCTTTAAATGATACATTAAGGTTGTTGTCAGCCGTCAATTTGGAAAATGGCGTCTATTACTCAGCTGTCCGAGAGCTATGCAAATATATTGCATTATTTTCCATTTTCCTTTTTAGCAGACTTCAAGTAACATAACAATTATTTTTACCCTTCCTCCTCTGATTGGTAATAAGTAATTGCTAATCCCCAAGTCTAATGAACTAATGACAATTATGTAATTGCAGAAACACAATACATCTTTATTGTATCATTGCTATGTTCAAAACAAAATAATCTAATATTCTGGACTGATGTAATAAACTTTATTATTTTAATAAAGAAATACAATAAATCTTTATTGGAATATTTCTATGTTCAAAACCAAATAATTTAATATTCTGGACTAATGTAATAAACTTTATTATTTTATTAAAGAAATACAATAAATATTTATTGGATCATTGCTATGTTAAAAACAAAATAATCTAATATTCTGGACTAATGTAATAAACTTTATTATTTGATTACAGAAATAGAATGATTCTTTATTTTATCATTGCTATGTTCAAAACAAAATAATCTAATATTCTGGACTAATGTAATCAACTTTATTATTTGATTACACAAATACACTAAATATTTATTGTATCATTGCTATGTTATAAACAAAATAATCTAATATTCTTGAGTAAAGTGCTAAACCACTTAACAACTATTTGATTACATATATACACATTTGATGTGCTTATTACGTTTGACAGTTCTCTGGACAAATCACGGGTAAGGACTTGTCTTCCTTTTCCAATCAATTGGAGAGCGTCGCTAATCAAATCAAGGATCTAGCGACAGCTTCAAGAATGGAGACGTTGGCCTCCAGGACTAGACGTCTGGTGGTCAGTCATATCCAACCTCTTGAACAAAGAAAGGTACAGCAAATGCTATTGTACAGTAGTATACAGTAGCTCTATGGGTTCTTTGGTGCTGACTGACAGCTTTAAAAAGTTACCAGACCAAATTACGTATCCCTACGTCGAACCAGATTATATGCAAAAACATGTGTTTAGCAGCTGTCACTTCTGACGGCCAAAATGTATGTATATACCCAAATATTAACTGTCAGAAGTCAGCTGTAAGCTGTTAGTCAGCACCAAAGAAGCCATGGGACTACTGTTTTAGTGAGCTTTAAACCAACACTCTTCCCTGGATTAGAAATGAAGCTATACGAGAACGAGTTGGAGTACATGAGATAGTAGAGGAAGCAAGACTGAGATGGTATGGGCATGTAATGAGGATGGAAAAGGAGATAATACCAAGTGGAATAATGGAGAGGAAGTATGTAGGGAAAGGACCGCAAGGAAGACCAAGAAAGAGATAGGAGGAGCAGGTACTAAAAGTGTGCAAGGGAGAGAAGAATGAAAAGTGATTAAAGGAGTGAAAATGGTGGAAGGATAGAGGAAGATGGAGGCATTTTACTAAACTGACCCGGCTACAGGCTGGAAACAGTTGATGATGATTACTATTATTATTAGTATTATTTTAGTGACTGGCTAAGATTACATCTTCGTGTCACAGCTTTGTTCATATCAAATTTGGAACGACCACTTAATATAATGACTATTTAAGGTCAGAAATGGGTTGACTCTACTTTTTCTCGAATTCGAATTTTCATTTTACCATCGGGTCTTGAATTTATTATTGTCCGTATCTTATAAAAATAATAAGCATTATAGATTAACTTTCCCATATTGATATGGCCATTTTTTTTCTTCACTTCTGATTTTGTTTACATTAATAATTTCGTTTCTATAAAATGTAAATAGTAATTTAATGATAACATTTGTAGTATGATACTAATTTACATCCAGTTAAATAGTAAAATAATAATCTGACATGTTGTTGTTATGTTAATCCTCTAATTATGTTTGAATAAGCAAACATTATAGTGGTTATAAAATAATTCTGAGAGAAAATTTGAAATTAAAAAAAATATCTCAAATTTGTTTTTTTTATTCTCCAATATCCTTAAGAAATAGGTGATTAGAAATACCCATCACTATTTAAAACATATGCCCATACAGGGCTCCGAAATCAGGACCTTCCGATTTAAAGTACTACTATTCTTCATGAGATAATCTGTGAACTTGACCAAGTCCAAGTCACCAGAGCCACGGGTACAAAACATTATAGGTCACCGCGGACTTTTCTAGGAGACGATATTATGAATAATTTCACCAAACTAGTAAAAATAATTCTAGTTTTATATCCAACTCCAAGAGAATTTAAATCATATCATTTCAGCTCAATAGAGGATTCATGCATTAACTTTAATATAAAAAATAATGTAATTGTATAACGTCCAAAATAATATAATTTTATTCTAAGCATTAGTCCTAGTGGAATGTAAAATCTCAATCACCCTAACCCTAATAGGAGTGAAAAGCTTTGCCCATCGTAGATTTATCGAGTTAATTTATTCAACAAGTTTTCCAGTTTGATAGAAACAGTCTGACTCATGAAATATTAGTTAGATTAGCTTAAGTGTTAATGACCTCGAAATAAAACAGTCGTAATTTCTGAGGTAGCAATTCGTTATGTAAAGTTTATTTACTCAATGACAGAAATTTAATATGTAGATAGTGTTATTTTATTGTGAAAAACACATTTATGTAGTTCAAACCCTTTTTTTATTCCATTTATAACACATACTTTGAAAAGAAAAAATACCCTTTTTTTTAATATTCAAAAATGTAGATAGTAGGGTCTAAATTTTTTAGAAATAATCGTACAGCACTTACCCAATCTCAGTAATAGAGGATCTCAGCGCTCCAAAAAAAAAATTGAATGAGTATTCTTAGAGAATTTTTGGCCAATAGCTAATTATTTTATCAAGTATAAAATATATTTTCAAGTAAAGTTATCCGATGTGTTAGAAGTTTTAATCGTGAAACTAATATTGTTAGTTCATGTGCATGTGTGTAGGAAGACTTGGTGTACCAGCTGACTGCTCTAGAGGTCCAGATTAACCCTCTTCAGCGTCAAGTGAACCAGTCGCTTTCACATCTCAAGACTATTCAGTATTTCATCAACAACCAGGGCTCCAATATCGCCCACCAGGTATATAATGAAATCCAAATTTTAAAAAAAAACTGTTCTAGATGTTGTATGCCTTATTAAAGTATGTACCTCCACTCGACATAATTTTATGACCGTCAGAAAATAGGAAAAAAACTGTATTAGTCTTCTAATAATCTAAGCACAATCCTGTGCTATTATTGGCCAGTTCAAGCCATCCAGTGAGGTGAGGTGTCTGACAGATTGAGAGGTACATTAGTTTTTGTAACTTGTTAGAATAACCACTACAATGTGACATTCGTCTATCCTGTAAGGTAACAAACATACCTAGCTTCATCCCACTATGGTATAACTTATAAGAAAGGTTTATAGTGTAATCTGCCAAGGTAAGACTACTCCCTTCATGGGTAGACTTGAGCCTACATTGCTACCTTCTTTGTGGGTGATCTAAAAGGCTAGCGAACCTTGGTCAACAGAGGAACGCCTAGGCCGGGCTCATCAAGGATGACACGAAACGTTACGAAACATGATGAAACAAAACATTTTTGTGTCATAATGTTTCATCGTGTGGCTGGGTGCACAACAAAATAAAGCAAAAGCGTTTTTAATTTATTATGCCTTAAAATCACTAATTCGATGTATTCAAATGGGATTGCCGCACACCGGTTAGTCAAAACCAAAAGGGCTTTAAAGAAAATGGTTTTGGTGCCATTCAAAAAGAAAAACCACCAAAAAAGCATAACAAATCTCAAGTAGCCATGCCTGAAACCGAAACACAGGATGGAGGTGATGGTATGAGGGATAACATTTCTGTTTGCGCATGCGCCAACCATCCCAACGATCTCGGTCACAGTGTGCGTACGCCCAGTATTGTAATAGATTGTCATGGAGTTAGACGCTGATAAGGTGATCGTGTTAGTGCAAGATAGTTACTTTGGCAGGGAATATCAATTTAAATGGGTGCACCCAGCAACTTTCTCAGGATGTTGTTCAGAATCCAACAACTACTGCCACATAACCACAGTAACGTCCTCGTAAGATATTGTACCGCTACTGGAACACTGCAGTCTCCATTCCCTCCAATGCTTTGTTTTGCTGTGCTTTTTCGATCTGCAGCAAAAGATATGTTTTTCTTTTTTGTGTGAAAACATGTTTTGAGCCAATAAATAACAATTTAAAGCAAAAAGGTTTTACTTTAAGGGAAAATGCTTTTGCTTTGTTTTTCTGTGGTTTGGAGGGGGGGGGGCGCACCCAGCCTTAGACTACATGCTTCCAAATGAGTCACTGTACAATGGCTGACACAAGACGGAACAAAAGCGATGCCACATGACAATACATGTTGAAACAGAGCAGTTATCCTCCCTACATCCATGTTTCTTACGAGTTGTTTAATTTTTTCGTGAAAAATACGACATTGCGCATGCTCAAAGCCGGGCACTCTGTCCACGTGAAATTAGTCTGCTTCAAAATTTTGAACTGTTATGATAATTCTTGTTTTTTTCTATCCAACCCATTACTTGAATGAAGTTAAAACATTTGTCATAGAACTTCCTCACAGACTGGAAATTCTTTGTTTAAATGTGTTTTTGCTTCATCATGTTTCATTTGGAAAAAAATAGTTGAAACGTTTTTGTGTCATGGTTTCATCATGTTTCGAAAGGTTTTGTGTCATCCTGTGTGCACCAATCCTTAGTAAGAGAGATAGAGATAGCTCCGGAAACATTATTCCAATTTTGAAACATAACATTCTCTTATTGATTCGAATTCAAACTTAGTGACGAATAGTAGAAAGGCTGGGAGCGTTGAGACGCGACCAAACTAGGGATATAAGAGGGCCTGGAATGGTTTGAGGTAGGCATTAAGAACACAGCTACGTCTCTAGTTCGACACCTTATATAAGTCATAGACTTTTCAAAGTGGAATCCATTGGACTTTCTTATAGCCCAGAAACAGGAAGCGAGGAGGGACTGGTAGATCTACAGAGCCCCACACCAGAGGACGAACTATAACCGACTCAGAGCCCAAGTGAGGAGGAGAGTCAAGGGCACTAAACGGAACAGATGGGACACTTACGTCACCGAGGCCGCACTCGAGAGACAAGTTGTGGAAAGTAGCACGACAACTCAGGGGGACTACCAGAAATAAGACAGTACCAGTTATCCACGGGGAACACGGCATGGTCTACGAAAGCACATAGATGGCTGAAGACATAGCCGTGATTTAGAGAAACAGTTCAAAATAAACGACGAACCGCAAGATCACGACTTTACCAGAGACGCGACTAGAACAGTCAAGACTATCTAGAAGGACCGAACGACACCAGGGCAGAGGTAATCACTAAGGACGAGCTCACCACCACTATAAAGGACCTACCTAGGAATAAATCGCCAGGACACGACTACCTGACTAACGATATCTTAAAACAAATGCCAGAGAGAGCGGTAATAGCGCTATTGGCTCTACTAAACTCATTACTGACGCTCTGCTATTTCCTGGCTGACTGGAAGCTGGCTATGGTAGTAACAATCATTAAACCGGGTAAATACCCAATGTTCCCTCAGAACAGAAGGCCGATAAGATTACTAACGACCTTGAGTAAAGTATTTGAGAGATTAATTCTCAAAAGACTGAAAATAATAAACGATAGGCTAGGCGTTATTACAAACCATCAGTTTGGATTTAGAAACCACCATTCCACCACCCATCCCACAATAAACATAGTAGAAGACGTAACTGACGCATTTAAAGAAAATAAATACGTAATAGCTATCTTCCTAGACGTCTAGAAAGCTTTAGACTAAGTTTGTCACCTTGTACTTATTCAGAAATTAATAAAATGCAACTACCCAAAATGGTCAATCTTCTTGATAGCAAGCTTCCTCAGACGACGTAAGTTCCAGGTGGTTATGAACGGCGAAAGATTGCAGACACACACTATTAAAGCAAGGGTACCGCAGGGTTCATCACTAGCACCTGAAGGAGTGATATAGATAAGACTAATAGTAAAGTAATGGCTAAATTCATACAACTGTACTCACTGTACAAAGGAGGGCAGCTCTCAGCTCCCACTAAAATACTACTATACAAGCAAATAATTCAATCCGTCATTCATTATAATTGTGTAGTATGGAGCTATGTCTCCAAAAATAACACTCGCAAACTTCAGGTAATACAGAACAAAATATTAAGGACACTCACAAGTGCAAACATATTAATTAGTAATGCCGACCTACACACGATGATAAACTGCCGCCAACTACAAGAAATATACCAGGACAGAAACAAAAAGTTCTACGATCAGACTGAAACACCGTGAACAAACTTGTTAGAGGACTCGGACAGTACGACCCGACTGAACCTCGACACCGTGAATGACCCAGGCTGGCGTATTTGAACATCTGTTTATTCTATATAAATATATAATATAACCTAAAACATAAAAAAATCTAAAATCCCTAGTTGATAATCCTAGAAGAAAAAACATGTATAAAAACAAAAAACCTAGATGTAACATTCCTAGTAGAATAAAAATTTACCAACACTTGACAATCAACTATGTCAGACCAACAGCAGAATCGCCGACAACCTCACCACCCCTACCTATCCTATCCTCGATCCAAACCTAAACCCAACCTTCACACACAAATCGCTCATTTCATGCCATTACTACCTTTGTCGCGGCCGGATGCCACTGGGATAACTGACAAAGCTTTTTACGAGTCAGAGAATAATACTTGATTCGGGGTCAGCCCCAGAGGGGGAATGAAAATGTATCCCCTCCAGACCAAATCCCAAGAAAATAAAATCCTATCGATCCCACTACTACTAACTTTGTCACGGCCGGTCTCCATTGGTATATCCGGCTAGGTTATTTACGAGTCAGAGAATAATACTGGCGCCGGCGTCGGAACCAGGGGGGGGGGAAGCAAATGTATCCCCTCCAGACCAAATCCCAAGAAAATAAAATCCTACCAACCCCACTACTGCTAACTTTGTCACGGCCGGACTCCACTGGGATAACTGACTAGGATTTTTACGAGTCAAAGGATAATAATGTTGGCGTTATCGGCCCCAGATGGGGAATGGAAATGTATCTATCCGGACCAAATCCCAAGAAGCTAGGGAGTATATCCACCGCTTGGTCAGTTATGTCAACCAGTCCTGACTGCAACCAGCTGTCTTGGAAAGTGCTTTACTCTACTGTGTTTGTGTTTTAGAAAGCTAGGGAGTATATCCGCCGCTTGATCAGCTACGTCGACCAATACCGTGACTACGTCTTGACGGCTACAAGCAGTCATGTGGCGCCCTGCAAACCGGTCTGGGACATATTTCACGCCATGAGGCTGCTCTTCTGTCGACACATAATGGACCCGCTAGTAAGATTGGCCGTTTACTATTTACTATTATAATAAGATTAAGAAACTTTGGTCTTGGGAAATATCGTTGTGGCCATTTTGCTGCAGAAATATCTAATTAGTAATCACTAATTAGTTATGATCTAGGTGGGCTAGAAAACGTATTCTTCTCTTCTCCAGAATGCAGTTGAGGATATTCCTGGCTCACTAAGGGTTTCAATAGCTAATAGCACTAGTCACCAACTCCAGTGGCCGCTTGGTCTAAGGTTTCACTCTCTCAATAAACTGAACTGCCGATGACGAAGAGATCGGTGTTCATTACCTGTTGAGTGTATTGAGGGTGATTTTCGTATATGGTTTTCCACCCTACCTCCACGCAAATGCATTCCTTCCTCATCTCCAACACATTAGAGTAACTAGTACATAGATGTGAAACCCGAAAGGGTAGTAAGACAACGTGCGGAAAAAAAATAGCATCAGTCATTTTAATCGTTCTAAGATACACGTAAGGTCACTCCTCCGATCATCGGGCACGTATACAATAAGTCAGGTTCCTCTAGTTAGATTTAGGGGAGGACGGGGCTTTTAGTTTGGATCCCCTGCTTGTTACATCCGATCGGGATTCGAACTTCAACCTCCCCATCACCGGAAAACCATACTTAAATAAGGATAGTTAGTTCACGTGAACGATAGTGAACAATTTTATAGCAGTCCTATCAAGCTGGTTTTCCTTGGCAACAACTCACGAGACGAGTCTGTCAAATTAATTTCCCGACCGAGATTTGAACGATCAACCAGGAGACCTCCTAGATGAAGGTGAATGCGCCAATTTACTCATATACCACTTAGGTAAACTCTAATGGGGGAGTGGCAAAATAATGTTCTCTGTTTTTTTTATAGGAAGCCCACTTTTGATCACCAACAAAGTCAGTAAAATTTGGTAATATATTAATATGTATTATTATTTACTTAATGACATTAGGAACTCGAAAGTTCATTGCCACGCTTACAAAAGTACACCACCTATCCCTATCGTGAGTTAGTTCTGTAAATCCACCTCAATACACCCTATCCCTATCTTGAGCTAATTATATCAAGTCCACCTCATTACACCCTAGCTCTATCTTGAGTTAGTTCTATCCAGTCCACCTCATTACAACCTAA
>CABEEJ010000713.1:136292-207973 GCA_901482245.1 Timema douglasi | reverse complement strand
CCTAACCCTATCTTGAGCTAATTATATCAAGTCCACCTCATTATACCCTAGCTCTATCTTGAGTTAGTTCTATCCAGTCCACCTCATTACAACCTAACCCTATCTTGAGCTAATTAGATCAAGTCCACATCAATATTCTATCTTGAGCTAACTCCATCCAGTACATCTCATTACACCCTATCTCTTTCAGGTACGTTCTTCTATCCTTCCATCTGCGTGTAGATCTTACCGATAGTCTCTTCCCATTGGTTTACCAGTCAGTACCCTGAAAACCATTCTAGTTTCTCCCATTCGCACTGCATGTCCTGAAATGTCTTATTTTATTTATTAAAACGTTATAAAATGTTTTCAATAACGTTCTTATGCGTCACTGTATGATTCATATTTACATTACTAATTACCGACGCTAACTACTTGGGGATTTTGAAGCTCTTTCACAAAGCGGGTATCATCTTAGCTTGACGCACTTAACCACTATCACACTTAGATGTTAATGTAGGAAATATATTATTATTATATTTATAGACCCGTCGACACAACGTGGTCAGAGGTCATACGAAATATAAATAGAAGGAAGAAAGTGAGTATTTCACCCTGTGAGGCCTCCTAGTTTACCTTCTGATAAAACTTACCCACTTCCTCTGACGAGTATAAACATACACTCTACTATTTGCATCTGGACAACATTGACTTGCATTCCCAAATTACATTTTTCTTGCTTCCTATTCTAGATATAAATATGATTAAATGGACTTTTTTTTAAATCTACATCCTTGCAGGAAGATTCCTACAGGAAATTTTCGTGAATAAACCAAATGTGTTTTTTAAATACTTGTATCAAAAAAAATTAAAGTAAAAAGAATAATTTTATGACAATGTAAGACTATTTTTAGAATTATTTTAGAATGTATGATTTTTGATTCAATATTATGTGTTTAAAACCCACCGAATAAAACGTTAGTACAGTAACATGAGAAATCTTATCTCAGTTTGCTACAGCGTCACGTACACATGTACAATTTTAATATGTTTACTACCGTAGTTGTGGCAACAAGAGCTTACAGTTTTAAAATAACAGGCTTTATATGAAAATCAAACTTTAGTTTTAGAGTAAAGAGCTCAAGATTAGATCATAGGTGTTTGTTTGAATAATTTTTTACATGTTTATATTTCCGTCTACCTTAGTACTTGCCTCTGGTATTGGACGTTTGGGCATTTTTGGGGGGATTTCCCAACTCGAGTAGCGATCTGGATCAGATATTAATATGAAAGAACTTGAACTTTACCAATCATACGTCAATGTTCGTCATGTGATCACGTCAACTGTTCACTCAAGCGTCTATTTTGATGCATGAAAGCTTCGACTAATTTAACAGCTATTGACAACCCCAACCACGGAGACTTGTTCTGTCAATTACTGTCAGAGTTCACGGGTTTTAAATTTTGTGGCTATGGGCAGTTTTTCAAATAACTCTAATGATACATATTGTCAAAGCCTCAGTTCCTTGGGTTTCAGAGCAGACAGGGAACCTGGCCCCCAGAGTCCCGTCGCCATGACAGTTTGTTAGTTGGTTGATCCATTAACTTGGGTGTATCTTTCTTCCCCTACCACATGGTATTAGCAATCGGTTATATTGATATTGCTAGTGTATTTATTTTGTATTTATTTGAGGTATTTAAAGTGCACTCTCTGAGCCGTGAAAAATTTATGTGATCGAGTGAGCAAGGGCCTAACAATTTTTCCGGGAAAGATATTTTCCCACACCTTCCAGTGTTATTTTACATGCCACAATCAACATGGGGCCCATAGCTTTACTTCCCCTCCGAAGGAAGTTGTGCTACGGATTTTTATCGGTCAAGAAAATCCATTGAACTCTGCTGGATTTGAACCCAAGAATATCGGGTCCTGAAGAGCGCATTTTACACCAATACCACCAAGGTTGACTAGTGACTTTATAAATTTAAAATTTAAAAAAAATGGCAGGACATGATCGTACATAATAATTTGTCATGTAGTATTAATTGTTATTGGTAACAAAAGAAATTAAAATCAGTTAACAGTAAATTAAACAATTTAAATATACCCCCACCCCCCAAAAAATCCATACAATTTTTATAATCAAATGAAACGCTCTTCTTGTATAAATTGTAAACAAACACTGATTGTTTTTATTTATTTTAGCGCCGCGTATTAATACAGGTTCATATATAACGTTCATATATAATGTTGGGTGACCTGGCGGTCTAGGGGTAAGGTGTCAGATTTCTATGCTGGCGGCCAGGGTTCAATTCTCGGTCCCGGCATAAATTTATCTGATTGCCAAACCCCTTCCTTCACCTCTGACAAGACTTGTATTAATCACAACTTGTGAATGTGGGGAATGCCAGGCCTCCACCGTGGTTCGGATTCCACGTTAAACTGTAGGTCCTCCATTTCGTCTCAAAATCACCCTACCATTACNGGAATGCCAGGCCTCCACCGTGGTTCGGATTCCACGTTAAACTGTAGGTCCTCCATTTCGTCTCAAAATCACCCTACCATTACACATTAGCGTAAGTGCGTATAACCCGAACGGGTAGTAAGACGCAGTGCTAATAATAATAATATATAATGGTAGGGTGATTGTGAAATGAAATGGAGGGCCTACAGTTTAACGTGGAATCCGAACCACGGTGGAGGCCTGACATTCCACACATTCACAAGTCGGGATTAATACACGTCTTGTCAGAGGGGAAGGAAGGGTTTGGCAATCAGATAAATCTGTGCCTGGACCGAGGATTGAAACCCGGACCCCAGCACAGAAGTCTAACACCTTACCCCTAGACCACCAGGTCACCACAGTACATTAAATAAATACTATGCGTGCGTGCGTGCGGTCTGTTTGTCCGATGCGGGCCAGTGAAGGCTTACCTTTAGACCAGCGTTTTTTTAAACTGGGCTCCGTAATAGTTGTTTCAGGATCTACGAGGAAATTTTATAATACTATTTATTCGTTTTTCACACTATAAAATATTATCAATAGTTATTATTGCAATTTTTTTAAATTTATTTGTTCAAAACTGAATAAAGGATATTTGTAAAAGACACAGTCAAAAAACTTAGTCTAATGTTTTACGTTTGTTTTATACTTTTTTTTTACTTATATAGGGTCTAATTTAACTGTATTTATTGATTGTTTATAATATTAGCATATACAATTTTTAAGGTCTTCGGCATGTAGGCTTATTATTTTTGGTGCCAGGGCTCCTTAGGTCTACAAATATTTAGAACGCCCGCCTTGTACAATGCATTCACCAAAGTGGGTGATAAACGCTGATAAATTTGCTTAAGATAAACACTTAGAATTCGGTTCGTTTAGAATATAGATTATATATCTTAAGTTTCTAATAACTAGAACATAAAAATCAAGCTGCATGCAATCCCCCTCGGCTCTGTTTCAGAATGGTTTCTGGTTCTCCATGGTATGGTGTCTAGTGCTGCTCACGGTGGCCACTCCAGTGAGTCTCAAGCTGGTCCGGCACTACAAACAAATGAAACACGACGGTCTCCTACACTCGCGAAGCTCGGAGTGAGTGTAAGGCATGGTTTTGACGGTTGTTGACCGAGTCTGTTGATTGGTGGGGTTAGAGAAGGACGCGACATACTCCTTCTTGGAACACGGAGTAGGACGTGTTCTTACAGTCAAAGGGGGAACCACTTGGCGGCTCCTTTGTTCAACTAGACCTTATTCATTCCTACCACATAAGTGTAAATATGCGTATAGACCAGATGAGTAGTAAGAGGTGGTAAGTGAAAAAAACACTCTTTGGTGTCCGCGTGGTCCAATGCGCTATTCTCGCAGTAGACTATAATACAGATGACGGGGAGATCGAGGTTCGAATCTTGTTCGGGTGTACTGAGGGTGGCATTTTCCAACATGGTTTTCCACTCTCCCTCCACGCAAATGTGGGTACGATTTCTCTAAATATAACCTTCATAATCCCTAAAACCGTTAGTGTAATTAGTACATAACCCGAACGGGTAGTAATACGCGGTGCTAAAATGAAATAAAATACATTCATATATATCCACTAATATTTACGAACATTTCTAATATCCCGCGGCGTCCCTGTGGGTTCGCTGCAGGGCTCACTTTGGGAACATTTATGTTAACATTTAATCAAATCAAAAAAAAGAATAATTTAATTTTTAGACCACAGATTTTGTTGACTTGCCGTTTTCTGTAGCCGAAAATTTTTCCATTCTAGGGTTAGTTATAGTGTTTATCTCTATATCACCACCGTTTTGGGATTACTATGCAGGGAAAACCTAAATTGGTATCCCGGGTGACCTGGAGGTCTAGGATTAAGGTGTTGGACTTCTGTGCTGGGGGTTTGGGGTTCAATCCCCGGTCTCGGCACAGATTTATCTGATTACCAAACCCTTCCTTCACCTTTGACAAGACTTGTATTAATCACAGACCCACCTTGGTGGCGTAGTTGGCTAACGAGCTAGTCGTGTTGAGCTAGACTGCTGAGGACGGGGAGATCGTGGTTCGAATCTCGGTCGGGTGAACTGGGGGTGGTTTTTCCTAAACGGTTTTCCACTCTCCCTCCAAGCAAATGCGGGCTCACTTCCTCTAATTCAACCTTCCCAATTCTTAATCCATTAGCGTAATTAGTACTTAAAGGGGTGACCTGGCGGTCTAGTGGTTACGGTGTCAGACTTCTATGCTGGCGGCCGGGGTTCAATCCTCGGTCCAGGCAAAGATTTATCTGATAACCAAACCCTTCCTTCACCTCTGACAAGACATCTTGTGAATGTGGGGAATGCCAGGCCTCCACCGTGGTTCGGATTCCACGTTAAACTGTAGGTCCTCCATTTCATCTCACAATCACCCTACCATTACACATTAGCGTAAGTGCGTATAACCCGAAAGGGTAGTAAGACGCGGTGCTAATAATAATAATAGTACTTAAAGCGTATAAACCGAACGGGTAGTAAGACACGGTGCTAAATAATAATAATATTAATCACAGCTTGTGAATGTGTGGAATGCCAGGCCCCCACCGTGGTTCGGATCCAACGTTAAACTGTAGGACCTTTATTTCATCTCACAATCACCCTACCATTACACATTAGCGTAAGTGCGTATAACCCAAACGGGTAGTAAGACGCGGTGCTAATATTAATTATTAAATATGTAGCTAAAAAATAAAGGATGTTGATGATTTTGGTAGGAAGAACAGTAGAAGTCGGCTGCTAAAGCTTCTAGAAAATGTTAATATATTCATACATCAAGTCATGTTATCTGTTTTTATAGATAATTTCAATACCGATAGAATAACAAGTAACATAGTAAAATGTTATCAATGCTGGCTGAAGAGAAATATGTTTGAATTTTCTAAACTGTTCTTCCAACCAGAACCAGGGTATACCATTATTCTTAACAATATACGGATGGAGAACGTATTTTAGCCGTTTTCCAAAACTGATGGACTGACCGTTGTTTGTTTACAGCAGCCCTTCACAGACCCTGATGATTCCGGAGTCAGCAGGCCCTTGGACCACACCTGGGTAAGGTGGGCACATACAACACAGCTTTGGTAGCAACGACGGTACTTAGAAATACTCAAAATAGACCAATAATATACAACAAATTTAACACATAGAGGGTTGTAAACCATTTAATAAAAACCAATTAGGTGTCAGACTTCTGTGTTCGGGGTCCGGGGTTCAATCCTTGGTCCTGGCACAGGTTTGTCTGATTACCAAACCCTTCCTTCGCCTCTGACAAAATGTGTATTAATCACAGCTTGTGAATGTGTAGAATGTCAGGCCTCCGCCGTGGTTCGGATCTCACGTTAAACTGTAGGTCCTCCATTTCATCTCACAATCACCCTACGATTTACACATTAGCGTAAGTGCGTATAACCCGAACGGGTAGTAAGACGCGGTGCTAATAATAATAATAATAATAATAATAATAACCAATTAATTAATTTTTACAAACTTCGGGGGCCACATGGTCTAACCCACTACTCTTGTGTTGAACTAGACTGCCGATGACAGGGAGATCAAGGTTCGAATCTTGGTAGGTTTTGCTAAGGGTGGTTTTTCCAAAATAGTTTTCTACCCTCACTTCATGCAAATGGGGGTACACTTTTATTAAATATAACCCTGCTCATCCTTAAAACCATCAGCGTAATTAGTACATGAGCATATAGCCTGAACGGGTAGTTAGACACGTTGCTAAAAACACTTTCTACTTTCCTTTCTGTGAAAGTCTGATAAAAATCCTCAGTAACTACAGCCGGACGGACGAGAATCAAAATCTGATATTTATTATACCAACGCACCAGACAATACAATATGATAATGTACACCCCGTTTACCCTGAAAGGTAGAAGTCTTACCTCGACGGATACACTTAGACCCTATCCTATAAGTTATTTCATAGTGGAACCAAGAAAGGTAAAATTGCTATTTCACAGGATACACGAAGGGTACAAAAAAAAAATGGGTATTTCAGGGAACATACTGAATACTTTATTTAGTTTTGTGTTACTAAGCTTCAATACAAATGAAAGGTACAGGGGAAAAAGGGTGGGAAACACACATTTTCTATGACAACTTTTATATAAACAAAACCCCATAAGGCCCCCAGTATATATAATTTTTTTAACAATTAATTCAAAGATGACAAACACCTCTTTTAACCATGATCTAAAGTTGCATTAGAAAGGTTTCACGATCGTATAACACAAGGGTCGGCAATAGGTCGATCTCACAACAATTTTTAGACGCTCGCGTAAGAAAACTACATCTTCACGAAAAGCCAATCTGACCTTGCATTATTCCACTATGGTATAGCTCATAAGATAGGGCCACAGTGTAATCCTTCAAGGTGAACACTGCTACCTTTAACAGTAAATGGAGTGTACATTTTATGTATTTTATGTATTTTCTATAAAGGCAAGGACATAAGAATAGGAGGAAATATAGAATCTAATAGAAAAAAGAATAATTAAAAGTAGAGTGGAGAAACGAAGGGTGATCGCGGGACCTTTGATAACTGTAAAAAGTATATCGGGTTCCAAAAAAGTTGTCGATCCCGACTTTAAAAGATGGAAGCACCAACTCAAGTTAAAATCGGACTTTCTCTCTTTTCCTACCGTACCCTTTAGATATATTATCAAAAGGTGACCTGGCGGCCTAGGGGTAAGGTGTCAGACTTCTGTGCTGGCGGCCGGAGTTCAATCCTCAGTCGCGGTAAAGATTTATCTGATTACCAAACCCTTCCTTCACCTCTGACAAGACATCTTGTGAATGTGGGGAATGCCAGGCCTCCACCGTGGTTCGGATTCCACGTTAAACTGTAGGTCNAAAGATTTATCTGATTACCAAACCCTTCCTTCACCTCTGACAAGACATCTTGTGAATGTGGGGAATGCCAGGTCTCCACCGTGGTTCGGATTCCACGTTAAACTGTAGGTCCTCCATTTCATCTCACAATCACCATACCATTACACATTAGCGTAAGTGCGTATAACCCGAACGGGTAGTAAGACGCGGTGCTAATAATAATAATAATAATAATAATAATAATAGATGTATTATCTATTTTAACGACTTGAAAAACAAAATGAGAAACAGCACTCGTCTTACATAGTCAAGCGTCTTACGTGCATTTTACTATACCAATAATATGGAGCCAAACTTGGCTATAGCGTCTTCGAAGGGGCCAAACAAAATTTTACGTTACGTCAGAGTGACGTTATTAAAGAGGTACCAACAGAACACTTTTAATAGTTTGTAAGGAAGGACATTTACAGTAGAATTCACTAATCCAAACTCACGACATACATTAACATTTTTCCGTCCACTTTCACATGCTCTAATGGCACGTACTTTCTCTTGAATATACAGAACTTTTCTTTTTGTACTACAACTTGCCATGATTATAAATAAATTGTACGGAGCTCCGCACGGACTCTCTCACTCTATTGCTTAAAAATGGAGATATTTACTCAAAACTTGTAATATATGTGAAACGAAATAATATACACTGGCGAACTCAAGCATTTATTGCACTATACTTACGTAAAACATTTTTTTGAGTCTTGGTTTTAAATTTTATAATTTTATTTTTAAAGAATTATTGTCTTCATTTGTATGTTTGGACAAATAAAAAAGATCGATATTGAGTCCACAAGGGTCAACACTTTGTATTAAAATTTAGACTTCCGGTTACCATTTTAAAATTTTATTAGTTGTTGCACATCTTCAGGTCATCGCATTGCTATTAAATTCCTCATTTATAAATATTGACCAATAAAAAATGTAAATATTGACTATTGAGTATAAAATGAAGAAGATAGATCATTTTTGTACAAACATTTCTCCTCAGAAGTTAAAGGAAAAATAAAATGAACATTTTTGAGAGAATTACTTGAATTTAGTTACCCTATGGCATTAGATAATTATTGCGTTAAAACTTAGGTAGTATCAATTTACAACTAAAGCTCACAAAATTTTATTAATATATTGCCAATATCTCAGAAACTATGGGTTTTTTACAAATATATTTTAGGTAAAAGTTTTTTTATTTTTAATAGTACTACAGTTTGGCAATGATAAGTTATTTAGTATCTCAAATAGTTGCGATGATACGGAAGTTTCTGGTTCTGTAAAGTACCCTAAAAGTCATTTTCATAGGAAAATGAAAATATCCATTTTATTTATAATCTTAATCAACGCCTAGATACGAATTTAATCAAAATCGTTTGAGTTGATTTTGAAAAAAATTATTTTTTAATTTTTTATTAAACTACTATTAATTTTAGGGTTAAACGGACACACAGATAGACATAATTGCAAAAACCACTTTTTAGGGTTCAGTGGCTCATGAGACGTCAACTTCCATCAACATTTCGGGCTAGAATTTTTTTTTACGGTCGCAATACTTTAGCTTTAGTTTTCGAAAAGTAAAAATACAAATATATTTGCGTATGGCTTGATATTATAAAAATATGTTTCAGCTAAAATATTTGTATTATAATAAGCCCAACTACAAATTTGTAATGATAAGTAATTTCATATCTCAAATAGTTTCAGAGATATGATAAAAAAAAAATTATGAATCAGACCGAAACCCTTAAAGTCATTTTGCCGAATTATTGAGGGTAGCCATTTTGTTTGCAATTTTTATAAATGTTTTGAAATGAAATTTAATCAAAATTGTTAGAGTCGATTTTGAGAAAATCAATTTTTTTTCTCTTTTTGCCCTTCAGTAAACTACCCTTAATTTTAGGGTTAGATATCAAATTCTAAAAACCATAGACAGACAGATGGAAATTCAAAAACAACCTTTTTGTATTCTCGGTGTCATGAGACGTTGACATTCATCAAACTCTCAAGTTCGATTTTTTTGACTATCACAATACTTCCTATACCTGTAAGAGAAAGTAAAAATGTAGGCCTACGTATAATGACTACCAAATTACTACACAATGACTACCAAAACTAGCGTTGAACTTATAAAACACAAAAAAAAATACCTCGGCTTTGAGTTTAGACGCGTACACGAGACAGTTCCAGCCAGCTCAGTGACAATGAAGGAGGGTTAGTCCTCTCTTCATTTTGACCTTGAAGCGCCCACGATCCCCGGAACCCTCTCCCTGACTTTGTTTTGCTATTTAGTCNTTTTTTTTTTTTTTTAATTTTACAGATGCGTAGATTTAAATCAAATTTAAAGTAAAATATCTAAGGAGTTTTTGACGCTACAACCGACTGGTAGTGACGCTAAAACAAAGGTTTTTATAACGTTAATAGATGACAGTTTGACCAAATTGCTGAAAAAAATGACGCTACTCCCGAGCTGACGGATTAACCAAGGCCGTTATAACCAAATCGACTGTATTGATTACATAAAACTTTACTTTTTAATGTGTTTGTTCCAGTATGTCTGAATCGGATGGATGGTAAAAAAAAAGGCCTTCATCACAATCAAGCCATCATCGAAATTACAAGATGTTCAACCTATCTAATGACAATATAAAACGCTATAATCCTT
Organism: Timema douglasi; assembly: GCA_901482245.1. NCBI lineage: Eukaryota > Metazoa > Arthropoda > Insecta > Phasmatodea > Timematidae > Timema > Timema douglasi. Next base: position 197,918 of record CABEEJ010000713.1, on the reverse strand, counting down.
ACAGTGAAAGTTTTTGTGTTACTTATTTAGGAATGTACATTTATTATATATAGCAATCAATACTTAGTAATAGTACCTGATTCAGTGGCAGCATGATCTAAGGCGTCACTCTTGTGTTAAACCAGACTGCCCATTACAGGGAGATTGAGGTTCGAATACCAGTCGGGTGTACTGAGGGTGGTTTTTACAAAACTGTTTTTTACTTTTTATTTTCACGAAAATATGTGTACGCTTCCTCTAAATTCAATCTTTCTTATCTTAGATTTTTAGCGTAACTGGCACCTATGTATACAACCTGAACAGGTAATAAGATACACTGCTAAAAAAAACTTATTAAAACTTATTACTAATGTTTTTATTATTAAAACAAAGAAGTGATAAAACTATGTACAGTAAATGCATATTAAATAATGTATACAACCTTTATTTGAAAAAAATAATATTGGGAATAACATAATTATATTAGTTTTTAAATAACTGTCCGAAAAGTTAAATTTGAGCTATTTATTTGTTTTGTGTGGTTAATGCATGTGCTTGGGGATTTCGCTATGAACACCATGTAACGTAAATATTTAAATTTGTTATAAATAAATAAAAATTAAACCTTGGCAACATCATATCATCTTCATAAATTGTTTCCAGCCTGTGGACGGGTCAGTTTAGCAAAATGCCTCCAAATTCCTGTATCATTCCACCATTCTTCCGCCTTTGATATCTTCCATTCTTCTCCTCTCACTTGAACACTTTCGTTTATCTGCTCCTACCATCTCTTTCTTGGTCTTTCTTCCGGTCATTTTCCTACATACATCATTTCCATCATTTTATTCAGCATCCCCTCTTTCTCCATCTTCGTTACATGCCCATACCATCTCAGTCTTGCTTCCTCTACTATCTTATGAAGGCCTACTACCTGTAACCCCAGTATTTCCCGGTTAGCTTCGTTCCTAATCTTATTCTCCTCGTGACAGCTAACATACTCCTCACAAACTTCATTCCTGTCACCCGCCTCGGTGGCGTAGTTGGCTAACGCGCTTGTCGTGTTGAGCTCGACCACTGAGGACGGGGAGATCGAGGTTCGAAACTCGGTCGGGTGAATTGGGGGTGGTTTTTCCTAAATGGTTTTCCACTCTCCCTCTACGCAAATGCGGGTTCACTTCCTCTAATTAAACCTCTCCAATTCCTAATCCATTAGAGTAATTAGTACTTAAAGCGTATAACCCGAATGGGTAGTAAGACGCGGTTCTAAATATTATTATTATTCATTCATGTCATACAAAATATTTACCGTTTAGTGCACTGGATGGTAACGTGAAATAAGGTACGCATTTTTACAGTTTTTATAACAAAAAAACATTTTGGTAAAAATCAATAAATATTGCTTGAATATAACAATATTATTAGGTTTAATTTTCCAAACAGAATAATATCAATAGTTTTTTTTATATCTGTCTTAAGCATCTAGTAATTTTACCAGGATTTTTTTTTTTTAAGTTCCGCACTCATGACTAATATTCAAGACCTGTTGAGCTTACAGGTATACCTCACTATTACGGCAGGTTAAGTTCCAACCAAAATCATCGCAATTCAAAGCAATGCATATTTTTTTCATTTATCGATGCATGTGCTGCACTGCGACCGTCATATCTAACATTTGTAACTAAACTAACAGTGTAGGTCTTATATTTCGAAAAAAGGGTAACCATACAAATGACTTGTCACTGACGCGATGGTTAGCGTCATGTTACTAAGGTGTCGTATCCGCGAAGCAAGCGCCTCAAGTACGGGGTAGGCCTATGAACCAATTAAAAAGCGTCTTAAATATGAATAGTCGTAAGTTGTGGTACACCTGTATTATATTTAGAAAATTATAAACTAAATGGTTCTACTAAAGCAATAATTTGCTACTAAAGCAATAATGTGCTTTGGATACAAAAAAAAACTGTCATAAGAAATACAGAATTTAACTTGTTTCGTTCAATCATACTTCTTTTTGGTAAGTTGGAAAATATATTATAGCTTATTTATGAAATTTTTTATCAAACGTGTCACGGGTCTTTAAAAAATTAGTTATTTAAAGGGGATCTAACACGTTAACACTGTCGGTAGCGTGTTTGCCTGCTGAGCTAATAGTACAGGGTTTGATTCCTGGCATGGTCGAAAAAAAAAGATAATTGGTGAGATTGAGGAGTCAACTTCCCGAGTGATGAATTGTCAGAGGAAGGGGGCTGGGTTTTTTTGTCTGTTTTAAATTTAATTTAGTTTAAAGTCATGTTCTGATGTAATCACTCAATCAGAAAGTACACGTTAAAGATATCAAATTTAAAAAAATGTTATTCGAAGACTCGTCCAAGACACATTTCTTAAAACACTCCAACTGTTATCAACGATCCAGTAGATTGGGAGAATGACGATTTAGACAGTATGACCACCGATATATGTTAATAAATAAAACCCAATCTCCTAGTTATATGATTTGTTTATAGCATGGTTCGAACTCACAGAAAAAGTTTTAAGTGCTTTAATTTTTAATATAAGTAGCCCGTATGCAAAACCCGTTAAATCCATAATTTGTCGAAATCGAGATATCGGTATCCATGGATACTTTGACTTTCCTTCTTTTAATTTAACGTGGTTTCATGTTCCAAAACCAACTATAAATGCCTTAAAAATGAAAGAGAAAAGTGGGACCATTGGCAAAACCTGTTAAATCGTTGTAGCCTACAGAATCAAAACCTGTTAAAATCATCCTCATGTTTACATTTGCAAAAGCCGTTATAATTGATTAAAACCGCATGACCACTTTGAGTAAACAAATGCAAAACAAGCTAATTTTTGTTCCGTTGACAGATATCTGATGGACCTATTTTTATTTTATTTTCATTTGAAAATTAATATCAAAGGTTAATTTTAAATTTTAATGTTGGCTACATTGCGTTTTTTTAGAATTGACTTGAAAAACATCAGCTGTTGCTATAAAATTTTGAGGGAACATTACTTTTTCCTAGCCTAGGCTTGCAGTAGCTTTAATAATATAAAGTGTTCATTTTAATCGTGGTTTGCTATAGTATTTTAAATAATGGAAGAGCATGAAAACGAAAGAGTTGCAAATCCAAATGGTACAGTTATTATAGAAACACCTGCTGAAATGTCAAGAAAACGTAAACGACGTCCAGATGAGTGGAAGCGCAACGTTCCCAAGAAGGATAGGTAAGGTTATTAATGTATATTTCTCCCATTCTACTATCTCACACACACACACTCCTTAAAAGTATAAATTGCTAATATATGAAGAAGAACCCAAAAATATGATGACACTATAATAACAGACAATATAGGGCCTACAGCTCTTTTGCAAACACCTAACCTAAAGAAAGTGGCCGCCATCAATAGCTAACATAACTAAATCAATAGCCTTATCCCTATCTCATACTTTTACAGTTTATTAACCATTTTATAATAATTCCCAATTATTTTATGTTACAGACACCGACTTAAAGGTTTTCCATCCATGCCAACATGTGTTCATGGACAAAATAGTATCTTCAAATGCAAGGAGCTGTCGATGCAGGATGTGAGAAAAAATACACCAGCACTACTACAAAAAAACCAATTTACAATCAAAAAAGAATGTCATCCTCCAACACGTGACAGTGTCATCAGCGCAAAGAAATCGAGCTCAGCGGGGTGGATGTAATCCTCATGAAAGAATGGTAAGCACCAATTTTATTTTACCCAAACAGCGTGGAGGAGTAAAACGGAACATTAAAGTGTGCCGTGCTGCATTTCCAAGCATATTACAAGAAAGTAGAGACAGAGTGCAACGGCTGTGTAAAAAAATATCTAGAAGAAGGTGTGACTCCACGTGAAAATCGTGGAGGTGCCCGTCAAGTTGAAAAATACAGTTTAAAAAGACAAGCTGTCAAGGACTTCATCAAAACTTGTATACCCATACAAAATCATTACTGTAGGGGGAAAATTAGAACCAGGCAGTACCTAAATAGTGATTTGTCTCAAAGAAAGATGTGGGAAATGTACCATGAAAAGCACCTGGAAGAGCAACTCAAGGTTGAATATGAATTTTTCAGAAATGTTTTCAATGGCAATTTTAATATAAGTTTTAACGCACCGTATACAGATAAATTCTCGGCGTGTACATGTCTAGAGAATAAAATTGCTGACGAGAAAAACAGAGAGAAAAAACAGGAACTGGAAGTAGAACTCAAAGTACACAAGAAAATGGCTGATACATTTTATGAAAAGCTACGTGAGGGTAGTTACCATGAGACAGTTCTCAGCTATGATTGTCAGAAGAACTTGGTATTGCTGAAAATACCCGACCAGGAGGTTTATTACCGACGTCAATTATACTTATATAACTTTACCATTTGTGAGGGTATTTCAACAATTAATCAAAACAAATAAAACACTTATTGCTATGTATGGACAGAAAATCAGTTTCCTAAAGGATCTGTGCAGATTGCATCCGCATTACATCACGGATTGTTTGGTTTAGATCTTGATGGAATCACCACAGTCCGTCTGTTTTCTGACGGCTGTGGTGGACAGAATAAGAATAAGACTGGTATATACATGTTTTCACACTGGTTGCTTCTAGAGGCTCCCCCACAAGTAAAGGAAGTTGTGATATGGTTCCCGATCGTGGGCCATTCTTTTATCCCGCCCGATCGGTTATTTGGCAATTTTGAACGACAGTTCAAGGCCAAAAGTGTAATTGTCAATCCTGAGGAATACCTACAAGTTTTTGAAAAGTTTTCAACTGTCCTTCACCTAGGTACAGATTGTAAAGTGAGCGATTGGAAACATGCCTCAGATGAAGTATTGAAAAAGCCAGCTCAGTGGCATTTTCAATTTCAAAAAGCCAAAAAGATTGTTCTTAAACGAAGTAAAACTTGTAAAACTATCCTGGTTCAGGGTGAACCATTTTATAATTTTGAAGTTGGTGAGGCTAAAACGCTGTGCAAACAAGGAAAGACTTTTCGAAACACTCAGCTTATTGAGGTACAAAAAGGAGTGACTTTGAAGCCTGCTAAAATCACAGACGTTAAACGTCTTCTTATGCTTCACTTTGGTGAGGAGTGGTATGAAGAACCAAGGCTTCAATTTTACAATAACGTTTTTGCTGAGCAAATAAACCCAGTTCTTTTGATGCTAGGAAATTTGGGAGAAGAGGATAGATTTTGAATTGACAGAAGATGATGCTCTTGAGGAGATTCGTTAATTTGGTTTGTGTTGGACTTTTACGCATTTTTTTCTTTCTAGGGTGGACCTTATAACAATGGAAACTAATATTCCTTCATGACCTATATTTTTTCTATGTATTAATAAAGTCTTTTGTTCCAAGAAAAATCTTTTTTTATTTAAATTTGTATTCAAAACCCTTATTCCCATGTATTTAACAGGTTTTGTACCTTGATTCTAAAAGCAAATGGCTACCAATACAGACTCAAAACATGTTATTTCCACTGTACAGATGCAAAACTTGTTAAATCCAAACTTTAAATTAAAATAATTAATTTTCTATTGGCGTGATATTATACAGCTTTTGTTAGTTAAACCAAATCATTTTTCTTTAATTGTTGCTAAATTTTCTATAATTTATCATTGCCAGGCTAGTTGTTATAAGTTTTTTGCAATTATCCGAAAATTCTTTCAAGTTGAGTTAACTGGTTTAGCATATGGGCTACTCATATATCAGGTGTCTGGGCTACATCATTCGTATCCCAGTTTGTGAAAAGATTAGCCAGTCCCAACATACTGTTGCTCAGGGGACGACCGAATGTACAATCGTACATCCATTCCGAGGGAACTCTTTCCATGCTCCGATGAGTTGAGATGATGGTAATAGTGAGTATGAGGGTGTAGAATCAGTTGAAACTCTTGAACCTAATTAACCAAACCTTGGTGACCATTGGAGTAATTTCTCTTCCAGGAAATAATATCCAAGGTACCAGGCGGGAATCGAGCCCGGGTTCCATAATCTTGTAGCTAGGTGCACTTACCACTACACCACGGAGATTGTCAGTAGAACAATCATTGGTCAGGTACTAATGAAAGTATATTCCCGTACAAGGTTTGTAAATCAGAACCTATGCATGATTGGTAAAATGGGGGCGTGAAAGATTAATAATAATAATATTTAGCACCGTGTCTTACTATCCATTCGGGTTATACGCTTTAAGTACTAATTACGCTAATGGATTAGGAATTAGGAAGGGTGAATTAGAGGAAGTGAACCCGCATTTGCGTGGAGCGAGAGTGGGAAACAATTTAGGGAAAACCACCCCCAGTTAACCCGACCGAGATTCGAACCTCGATCTCCCCGTCCTCAGCAGTCGAGCTCAACACGACTAGCGCGTTAGCCAACTACGCCACCGAGGCGGGTGGGAATGAAAGAGAACATAGCACCTTGAATTTAAACAGGCTCCGCTTACCCTCGAACCACTAATATTATACTTAGATTTGTTAAGGGACGGACTAGGTGGGCTCAGTGTAGGGTTCAAACCTTAGGAAACGATGTTCGCGGGTTCAAATTCGGCCAAGGTCAACGAATTTTTACCAAGATATGCCAATCATTGCACAACTTATTTCGGAGAAGAGGAAAAACCATAGGTCCCATGTTGATTGTGGAAAATATTCAAATCCCGGAGAGGTATTTGATACATTTTTAGCGGTCAATCCAGGTAAGAGGTCTACCTTGTAGCTCCATCGTCCTTCTTCAGGCGTCCTTAAAGGAGAGCTCTATGTCTCTCAGAGTGTACTATGGCCGTTTTATCTGCTCAAGTCTCCGAAACGTGGTCTCTCATCTAACATGACAAAAAACCCGCCTCGGTGGCGTAGTTGGCTAACGCGCTTGTCGTGTTGAGCTCGACTGCTCAGGACGGGGAGATCGAGGTTCGAATCTCGGTCGGGTGAACTGGGGGAGGTTTTTCCTAAATGGTTTTCCACTCTCCCTCCACGCAAATGCGAGTTCACTTCCTCTAATTCAACCTTCTCAATTCCTAATCCATTAGTGCAATTAGTACTTAAAGCGTATAACCCGAACGGGTATTAAAACGTGGGGCTAAATGAAAAAAAAAACATGACAAAAAATTATTTAAGCTGTTCGAAAACCAGGTGCTCAGGGAGATATTTGGTCCACAAATTGTTGAGGTTATTGAGAAGTGGAGTAAGTTGCATAATTATGATTTACATACCCTGTACTCATCACAATACATTGTTAGGATAATAAATTCTTGTATATTACGATGGGAAGGACATGCCGCGTGAATGGGCGATTCTAGAGCCATGTTCAGGGATTTATTTGACTGGCAAACCCAATGGGAAGAGACCATTGGGAACACTTAGATGCAGATGGGAGGATAACATTAGAATGGACCTGAAAGAGATAGGGTTTATTTAATTAGGTGGATTGGATAGAACTATCTCAACATAAAGGTTTAATGAGATGGAGTGGATATAAATAGCTCAATATATGGATAGGTGGCGTACCTTTGTAAGTGCGGTAGTGAACTTTCTAGTTCCTAGTGCCAAACCACTTCTCAAAGCATTCCAAATATTTATTCTCCTGTCTGTATGCTTACTGCGCAGTAACCAAGGCAAACCAGCGTAGGGTTTCCACACATGCTATTGTTGTCTAGTCAAGTGTTGGCTCTGTGAGTGAAACTCGTCATCATTTGTTGCATTTCCATGGAATAGCAGTCATCTAAATAAAAATTGATCGTAACAGAAGAATAAGGTAATTTAAAATATACTATGTGGGAGTTTGGCTGTGCCTGCTTTAACAGACCAATTTTTTTATAGGAAGGGCCTTTTAAAACTATAAACATATATTTTATGGTTAACATTGATAACACCTGCTTTGGTGGCCATATTATCTAAGATGTCACTCTCACAATTAGACTAGACTGCTGATGAGAGGGAGATCGAGGTTCAAATCCCGGTCGGCTGTGCTGAGAGTGGATTTTCCTAAACGGCTTCCAAATCTCACTTTATGCAGATGCGGGTACACTTCTTATAAATTTAAACTTATTCATTCTTAACACATTAGCGTAATTAGTACATGTGCTTAACTCGCCTCGGTGGCGTAGTTAGCTAATGCACTGGTTTCGTGTTGAGCTAGATCGTCGAGGATGGGGAGATCGAGGTTCGAATCTCGTTCGGGAGAGCTGCGGGTTCTTTATCCTAAATGGTTTTCTACTCTACCTCCAGCAAATGCGGGTTCACTTCCTCACCCTTAAACCTTCCCAATTCTTAATACATTAGTGTAATTAGTACTTAAGCTCAGAGCCTTAATGGGTAGTAAGACGTGGTACTATTACATGGGCGTAAAGTATGAACGGGTAGTAAGACTCGGTTATAAAAAGTTATAACCTTTTACTAATTTATTAGTGTTAATTTATAAGTATGATATTATCTATATCAAAATTGACATATCTGTCACACGAGTTGACGTATGAATATATTAAAAGTAGATCTAGTAACTTTTCTGTCAGATAAGGTCTTTTTTTAAATGAAAATTGAGCTGTAACTAGAGCTATTCTGTTTTTTGTGTTTATTTGAATACTATACCTAGGGTAACAAATTTACTGGTAGTTCATCAGCTGCATGCCTATTTAGAATTATTGTGTTGTGTTATTTGACCATAGAATAACATGTCAATTTATTACTGAAATATATGGGAAAATTACCAGGACACCCAATATAACCAGTAAAATGGGAAACTTTCTAAAGTTATATTCTATTCTGAAGGTTTTGAAATTAATATAATATACAAAATTAGTTGATTAATCTTCATTTATTTCTGTGAATGTGATAGGTTCGTAGGTTACTTTAGTTGGCAAGTCACGTGATTATATAGACTGTGTTTATAAAACGCGATTTTAATGGTCACCATAAAATATGTCAAAAATAAATATTAGTATATTTATAATTAATTTTGCATTGATAACCAAACCAAATACTCTTGATTATCAATATAAATTTCCCTACGCTTTAGTTGGAGTGTTGCAGCGATATTTTAGCACCACTTCTTATTACCCGTTCTGAACAATTAAGCTAATTGTCTTATAGCTTAGGAAGGCTATATTTAGAGGAAGTGTACCCACATTTGCGTGAAGGAAGAGTGGAAAATCGTTTTGGAAAAAACCTTTGTACACACGAGCAAGTTTCGAACCTCAATCTCCCCATCATTAGCTGTCTTGTCATTTGTGAGAGGAGCGCCTTAGACCTTGCGGCCATCGAAGTGAGTTTTAGCGAATTATATTAGTTTTAATATATAATCCTCAACCAGACCTCCTACTATCAATTTACAACGTAGCGATAGTGCTCGAAAATAAAGAACTTAAAAAAATAAGGGTTGAATGAAATGGAGAGAAGAACGAATTACATAATGATGAGTTACATACCTTGTAATCATTACCAGACATTTCTAAGATAATCAAATCTCTATATTAGGATGAGTAAGATATGCAGCGTGAATGGAAGAAACTATAACCTCACTCAAGGTATAAACTGCCAAAATGTATCATAAAAAAACAGAGAGAATATCTAGAGGAAGAGGGGAAGTTAACATTAGAATGTGCCTGAAACAGATAGGGTGTAATGAGGTGGACTGGATAGAACCAGTTATAGATAGGTACCGGGTGTTATGAGGTGGACTGGATAGAACTAGCTCAAGATAGGACTAGGAGTGTAATGATGTGGACTGGATAGAACTAGCTCAAGATAGTGTTAAGGAGTAATGAGGTGGACTGGATAGAAATAGCTCAAAATAGTGTTAGGGTGTAATGAGGTGGACTGGATAGAACTAGCTCAAAATAGTGTTAGGGTGTAATGAGGTGAACTGAAAAGATAATTTTTGAAATAATAATAAAATATTATGATTTATTGAGACACCCTAATTAATAGATGTCCTTTATGAGGTTAATGGTTAAAACAAATTAATAAAATAACATAAGACATTACAGTCGTGTCAAAGGAATGAATCTGGCCAAAATATTCTTTCCAAAGTCAATTGTTAGAAAAAAAAATGTTATCATTAGAAAAATAAATACAATTATATATATTACTTTAGAAGAAAATAACACGAAGTTCTGAAATTGGAGAGGAAAAGTGTATAAAAATATAGCGTCTGCGTAGTGAGCTCAAAGCGATGTAGAGATTAAAACTTAAAAAACAAACAAAAAATGTTGATATCACCTCAAAATATGTTTCGGGATGTCATCGTCTAAAGTGTGAGTTGGTCCAAAACTCACGAAAAGTCCAAGAATCGTCAATGCAGAGGTCTACCAATGCTCTAAATTTGTCGTGTCTCTGGCAGTCATTTTGATGAACACTTGAAAGATTATTTTAAGAAATAACTGTTAAAATTTCAATTTTTGTTACACTGAAAATAATGTGTGTCATCTTCCCTTTATCTCCAAGACGCCAGTCCCTCTTCTTTCTTCTAATTCCTGCCCCTTGGCATTTCTCGTAGATGACCCAAAAATCTCTCGGATTTAAGTTTTAAATTTGAAATATAATATCTCTAAATATGTGTAATTAAATTATAAACAAAGAATATCTGGTGGGAAAGAAATAATAACTAAGAAGCTTGATAAGATTAGAATCTTTATCTAAATGGATGTAGTTGATATCTGACAGTTTGACATATTATCATTGTTTGTAAATAAACTCAATTTCTTATTTTTTTCCATCGTGGGCGTTTTAAAATTAAATAGTACAAGATTGGATGACGTATCTGTGTCGTCACATCCCTTCCCCCTCTGCTACAGTCCATTTATTTCTTCCTCGTGTAGCACGGCCATTATGATTCTCGTAGAATCTCGTATAAGACGTTAAAAATAAAATTACACCTATCAGTATTGTTTTAAAATGTAAACGGGATATTTGGACAAAATCCCTATAGTAAGTATATTTCTAGTTCTGATAAAAGTATTGTTATTATTATCTGTTGTTTCCTACAACGCAATGCAATGTCCATTGAAAACAATAATTTTGAAAATAAATTAATTAAATGTAGTATGGCATCTGGCCGCATGGCTTGCTAGTCGCGTCGAAATAAATAAACCCTTTAAATTAAATTAAAACCAAATAAAAACATAAATCGACTGTAGAATTAAAATTCTTACAATTTTAATACGAACCGGAGGTACTATGGGAAGGAGTCGTTTTCTCAACATTTGGTCTCGTCATACGCTATCCACATTGCCAAAATTCCATAAAATTCTCCAGCTCCGTCTTAAACACATTTAGGTTAAATAGTTTTTAAGAATCGGTTAGCCAGTTCTGACTTTAAAGCGTTCGAATGAAATATAAATTGTACGGAGCTCCGCACGGACTTTCTCGCTCTATTGTTTAAAAATTGAAATATTTACTCAAAACTCGTAAAATATGTAAATAAAAATAATATACACTAGCAAAATCAAGAATAAATTGCACTATTCTTATTTAAAACATTTTTTGAGTCGCGGTTTTAAATTTTATAATTTTATTTTTAAGAATTAATATCCTCAACTGTATGTTTGAACCGATAAAAAAAGATCAATATTGGGTCCACAAGGGTCAACACTTTGCATTAAAATTTTGACTTCCGGTTAAAATTTTTGACATTTTATTAGGTGTTGCAAATCTTCGTGCCATCGCATTATTATTAAATTCCTCATTTATAAATTTCGACCAATAAAATATTTAAATATTGACTATTGAGTCTAAAATGGATATGGATCACTGTTGTACAAACATTTCTACTAATAGGTTTAAGAAAAACAACATAAACTTTTAGAGACTTACTTATATTTAATTACTCTATGGTATTGAAGAATTATTGCATTAAAACTTTAGTGTCTCTTTACAACTAATGCTCACAAAATTGTATTAATATATTTGCCAATATCTCAGAAACTCTTTGGTTTATACAAATATATTTCATATAAAAGTTTTTATTTTCAATAGTACTACAATTTTGTAATGATAAGCCATTTAGTATCTCAAATAGTTGCGGAGATACGGAAAATTCAGCTTCTGTAAAGTACCCTAAATTTATTTTCATGGGAAAATGAAAATATCCAGTTTATTTATGATCGTAATCAACGCATAGATACGAATTTTAATCAAAGTCGTTTGATTCGATTTTGAGAAAATATATTTTTTCTCTTTTCGCCCTTTCTTAAACTACTCCTAATTTTAAGATTAAACAGACACACGGACAGACGGCATTACAAATACCACTTTTTAGAGTTTGGGGGTCATGAGACGTCGATATCCATCAACATTTCAGGTTAGATTTTTTTAAGGTCACCATATTTTACCTTTTGTGTTCGAAAAGTTTAAAAAAATATAAATATTTGCGTATAGCTTGAAATTTATTTGTTTTATAAAACTATACTTCGAATAAAGTGTTGGTATTATAAATAGAACTACATATTTTTAATGATAATTAATTTCATATCTCAAATATTTTTGGAGATATGATAAAAAAAAAGTATAATTTACGCATCAGACCTGAGCCCTTAAAGTAATTTTGCGGAAATATTGAGAATAGCCATTTTGTTTGTAATATTTATATATCTTTAGAAATGAAATTTAATCAAAATCTTTAGAGCCGATTTTGAGAAAATAGATTTTTTTCTTTTTTTTCCCCTTCAGTAAACTAACCTTAGTTTTAGGGTTAGATATCCAATTTCAAAAACCCCTCAGAGCAACCCTATGCAAACCCTATGTACCAAGTTTTAGCCTGATCAGTAAAATAGTTTAGTTTCTAGTTGGAAGTACAGACAGACGGAAATTCAAAAAACACCTTTTTCGGATTTGGCGGGAGGTGTCGTGAAACGTTCATCAAAATCTCGAGCTAGATTTTTTTTGGTGATCACAATAATTTCTATACCTGTAAGATAGCGAGAAAGTAAAAAGGTGCCTTTGAACACCCCTAATATTTTATTTCAAACACAAATACATGTGTAAGTGCATTCTTACCAGTGATTGTGGTTTGTTTTTTGTTTGTTAGATTTGGCATTTTAAGCAAAATCTTTAGGAGCCCCTGCTTCATTGTGACCTGGCTTAGGGTTCCTTGTCCAAGATGGCTACGCCAAGCCTACCAGACGTCGCCTCTCTCCTTGAATGCATCGTGTGCCTCGAACGTATGAGCCCACCAATATACACATGTTCGACAGGACACAGCGTGTGTGGGCCTTGCTGCCTAAAGCTAGAATTCTGCCCGACCTGCCGGTCAAAGTTCGAAGGCGGCCGGAACTTTCTGGCTGAGGATATCTGCGAAATCTTTAACAGTACATCCCCTGAATCACAACCGAGCACGATGATAAACCATCGCCCCCAGACTCCTATTCGGATGACGCTAAGCATATACGATTGCCTCGCAGTACGAAGGATAGGCAACGTCCTAACCCCTCGCTGCCACTGGAGCGGCACCAAGCACCAGCTCGAGGATCACGTGAGACGCTTCCATCCGCGGTGCTATAGAGACCTGAATGAAGCAAATGGTTTCCAGAAGCGATATATTGGTCTCGGAGTCAGCCAGGAATTCGTCACTCTGCTGAAGGCACCTGGAGCCCTATTCTGGGAACAATTCAGCTATGATTGTTGGGGGCGGGATATTTCTCACGCGGTGAAGTTGATCTGGAGCCAGGAGGGGGACAAACAGTGCCGCGTCCTGATAGACTATAAGAGCGTGGACGGCCTTTATGACTACCAAGCTGTTTGTAACACCTCAAATCCTTTCCAAATCGACCGCAAGCATTTGGATTACCTTAATTTGAGCCGTCGACAAGTGAGAGCTTTAGTAAATATGAACACTTATTTTAAATGCCAAATAACTATTCTCAAAGATTAGAAAACGTTTAAACACATTTTATTAATATAATATTTATCATAAACGTAATACCACAAAAATTAATTACGTGAGACAGCTTCTACAATCTTTGAAGTATAATTATTTATTGTATTGTCCTTCAGCGTACTTAATTAATTTTGAGCCAATACGTGTTCAAAAATATTAAATGTAGATTTGTATTAACTAAAATAAATGTAATGTCTTGATATGATGTTGTTTTCTTAATATTATGTGGAAAACTTATTTTTAAATTTGAATTTGATTTTTAAATGGTCAAATATGATAAAAACTTATTTTATAATTTTAATTTAATTTAATGGCTTTAAATTGACTTTATATATCCAATATAAGAAAATGTAAAATAAATGTTATTGATTAGAAACTTACTTCAATCTATTTATATATATTTAATGTTATTATTGGGAGCAGGCAAAGTGATAGACAACAAAGTGGCCGACACGAGCTGGACCATGTGAAAGGCAGGCTCCCATATAAGAGGACAAAGTGATAGACAGCCAAGTGGCCGACACGAGAGGACAAACATCGAGATGAAGCCAGTTAAAAGTGGCTCAAGTGACAGACAAGTTATTTCAAAACTAACAAAGTTATAGCATGGTAGTAGTGGTTGGAATGACAGTTCTGAACCACTTTCTCCCATAAGGTTAACATTTATCAAGGTGACCTGGTGGTCTAGGGGTAAGGTGTCAAAATACTTCTGTGCTGGGGTGCGGGGGTCCAGGGTTCAATCCTCGGTCCCGGCACAGATTTATTTAATTGCCAAATACTTCCTTCACCTCTGAAAATATGTGTATTAATCACAACTTGTGAATGTGTGGAGTCCCAGGCCTCCACCGTGGTTCGAATCTCACGTTAAAATGTAGATCCTCCATTTCATTTCACAATCACCCTATCATTTCACAATAGCGTAAGTGCGTATAAGCCGAACGGGTAGTAAGACGCGGTGCTAATAATAATAATATTGATCTACCACATTGAGTGGGGTGGATCACTTTCTCCTCTAACTTAACCTAACCTTAACAGGCTCTTAATTATACAAGAGTACCTTATGTCCCTGTATTTGTCGTTCTGCCCCTTGCAGCCCCCTCTTCCCTTGAGTCTAGATTCCAGCCCCTACCCCGTACTCTACTAGCAGCCTTCAAACCTTTCTCTTATCATGCCCGCCAATCGCTCCTCTCACCTCATACCAGTCTCCTACCCCCCAGCCTTGATCTGCACAACTTCCATTCCCCATCCTGTACTCTTACCTCCTTTAAGCCATACAACTTCCTGTATCCATCCTGAGCAAGAGGTAGTCTGGCTCGATCATGACCATGTTGATCCCATCCAGTTCCAATCCTTCCTCTTACCAACCCCCCCACTTACCAGTCTGTCCTTAAAACTTGACAGCTTAGACATTGTGCCTTAAACTATGTATCCATCATCTTAACACCCACTCCTTCATACCTGACAGTTTATATATTGTGCCTTAAATGATGTATCCATCATCTGAACACCCGCTTATTGATACCTGATGGCTTATATCTTGTACCTGAAATGGTATGTCCTTTCCGCTTACCACCCATCCCTCAAAATATTCTGAAATGGTTTGAAACGGTACTAAATAATTATGAATCATTCTCCACCCGACACCTTAAACGTCGAGACCATTCATCAGGGTTCAA
This sequence comes from Timema douglasi, assembly GCA_901482245.1. Taxonomy (NCBI): domain Eukaryota; kingdom Metazoa; phylum Arthropoda; class Insecta; order Phasmatodea; family Timematidae; genus Timema; species Timema douglasi. The sequence continues at coordinate 182,369 of CABEEJ010000713.1, read as the reverse complement.
TCCCAGTCGATTGATTGAAGGTGGATTTTCCTAAATGGTTTTTCACTCTCACTCCATTAAAAATTTGGTGCAGTTCCTTAAAAATGCAACCTTACTCACCCCTAAACACATTAGCGTAGCTAGTATATAGGCGTATAACCAGAACGGGTAGGTAGTAACTCTCTAGTAGGTATAACGCGGTACTAAAAATTAAAAACATGTAGCACTAAATATACAGGCTAGATATTAAAATTATCTGTTTGAAGAATATTAAAAATCCTTTTTACTGTCGCTTATTGCCGGTTAATAATTGTACATACTATTTTAAAATTGTTTTCAAATTTCAAGTTTTAATAATGGCAATTAAGGAATTTTTACTCAATGGTTTTCAACTCTTTCTTAATGAAAAAGTGGGTATATTTCCTCTTAATTATACCCTCCTTACCTCTAATCTATTTATATACAAATAAGATAGTTCATACATGTGGACCAGTGCTCAATGCTCCTTAATGTTGCAGCCAGTGTTGCAGAATTAATTGCGACTGTTTAATTCCTGATATTATTTTATAAGGTCTTCATTAGTTCGAGCTATTCTCACCTACATTTTTACCTTAGCAAACCCTACAAAAATATATCAAGAGTGCTGACGGGTTTGGGGAAAAAAATATTTGAGTGTATATCAAGACAATCATGCATTGAATTAACTGTTCTGTCACTTAGCCCACTCTTAACTGGATGATATCAAAGTTGGTCGAGCAGTTGGTCCTCTCGTGTCGACCACCTGGTTGTCTATCACTTTGTACTCCTATACATGAGCTTGTCTAGCAGTCTGTCCAAGTCATGTCGGCCACTTGACCCACCCAGCCTTCCAAATAATTTTTTATAGCTTGTCGAGCAATATGGTGCCCAACTGCTCGACAAACTTTGATATCATCCAGCTAAGAGTGGGCTAAGTGACAGAACAGTTGATTCAATACACGATTGTCCTTGTTTACACTCAAATAATTTTTCCCCCCAACCCGTCAGCTTAACCTCACACTTCTTGATATATTTTTGTATGGTTTGCTAAGGTAAAAATGTAGGTGAAAATAACTCGAACTAACGATGACCTCATAAAATAATATCAGGAATTAAACAGTCGCAATTAATTCTTCAACTCTGGTTGCAATATTAAAGAACATTGAGCGCTGGTCCACACGTATGAACTATCTTATTTGTATATAAATAGATTAGAGGTGAAGAGGGTATAATTTAGAGAAAATAAACTAGCTTTTTCATAAAGAAAGAGTTGAAAACCATTGAGTAAAATTCCTTAGTGGCCTTTATTAAAACTTGAAATTTGACAACATTTTTAAAATATGTAAAATTATTAACCGGCAATAAGCGACAATAAAAAGGATGTTTAATATTTTTCCGACAGATAATTTTAAAATCTAGCCTGTATATTTAGTGCTACATGTTTTTAATTTTTAGCACCGCGTTATACCTACTAGAGAGTTACTACCTCTATTTGTCATACTATTAAGAACGAGGGGAAAGACAATTACGAATCTTCTTATTTTAATAGAAAAGAGGAAATATTTCCGATAGCTATCAACGCTTGACTACTCTTAATTATGTTTTTCTCATACAAACAAACACATAATTTCGTTAATGGAATTAATCGCTTTCTATGTATATATTTTAAACCAAATTTGTTAAAATATATTTAGCTAAATTTAAATTTTAGAAAATAAATTATTTTAACCTACACTAAAATTACTTGTTATTTATAAAAATAAAAACGTATTCTTATGTATCATGAACAATTATTCTCATAATTCAATCTTTGAGATAAATTTTCAAAAAATTCAAATTCTACATGAAAGTTAAAAGTTTTAGAATGGAAGGTTAGGTTAAGTTAGGTTGAGTTAGTTTAATGTAATATCTTAAAAATAATTTCAGTTAGGCTTGTCGTAGATAGTACAATAAGTTCCGGTTCATGAAATGAGCAAGAGTTAGTTCACGGAAATAGATAGAAATTTGGCCAATTCGTGAAATGGTGGGTACGTTAACTAAACATTTAATTCTGGTTTACCAATGTCAGAGATGTTAGAGTTGTAATCCTAGTTGGGTATAATGAGGATGGTATTTCCTAAATATATCCCCTCTCCCTCTCTCTTTCTTCTTTCCACTAAATCTTACCTTAATCATTTCTACCCCATTAGTTTAATAAAATTGGGATAGCTGGATGGGTAGTCAGGCACGGCACGGAAAACAACCATAATATAATGTGTTGTATTTCATATTTCCCAAGGGCACAGGTAAAAAAAATATACCCAGAAACTCAACCTCCAGGTTAAAATTGTTGCGCCCCTTTTGGCAGCTTAAGTCCTTAAACACTAGGATCGCTGCGGCTAGTCCTATCATTACCCAGCACTGACACTAGCGAAGCCCAGTGTGAAGGACTCAAACTGACAAAGAGAGCGCAGCGAAACCCACGTAAGTTTGAGAATCTGTTTCTTATTTGTCTTTCCCGGGAAAACACTGGTGCCTACAAAAATAATAATAGTATTACGTTTTGGAAAACGTGATGCTTCAATTATTCAGACCTTTAAACCCACTACAAAACATAACAGATCGGTACTATTAAACTTGAGGAATAAAAACCATCAAACTTTCAAATAATTATTACAATTTGATTATTTTCCTTCTCTCAATACGAAATATATTTTTTATTGACGTTGGACAAACAAATAAATCCCCATGAATGCTACAGAACAGTAAAGTTCCTCTTAAGAATGTCCAATTACTTGCCCTAATTTCCAATCAAACACACCTGTCTTTCTGTTTTACGATCAATATTTAATATTCTCTCTGAGCTGAAATTACATAAGACTGGGTAGTTTCTTTTCTTCATATCACATTGGTTTAGTAAATAGAAAGGGGCTGTCGTAGATGGCTTCCTAAGAGGAATAAGTCTGTGAATGTTTTATGTTTTTTGTATACGCGCACACCGTTTCCATAATTTTGTTCATCATACTTAATATATATGATATACATAATATTTAGTTGGTTCCTGAATTCGTAAACGCTTGAAGCACACATATAAACTGTTTTCTATAATTTCTTGGGTGTCTTATGATTCGATAGATAATATTATAACCCACGATTGCTATAATATCCCAACTTTGTATGTATCGATGTATTATAAAAATTATTTAAATGATAAGAAACACGCATATAAAAATATTTAATCATTATATTGATATATATATATATATCTATATGGTATGGCTTAATCTTATAATTCCGTTGATTGAAAGATAGATGAATTTCATATATATCTGGAATGAGAACTTTGAAATTCGATTATGTATTTATGAATAAACTATTTGATTAGGAATAATTTACTTAAGAAATTTATTAAATTCAATATACAACACAAATTACTTGTTACATTTTTTCACCGGTGCACGAAGACATTATTTAACAAACTATTCAATAAAAACCCTAAATTTATCAAATCTTTGTTTAGCTGCTTAAATAATTTAGGTTTAACACTGTATATTTGTACCAAGCAAAAAAATATGCCCGGTGTAAAAAAATATTTTTAAATAATCGTACAAAATATCCTATAAAGATTCATCCTTCAAACACTAAGCTATTTTCAAACATGTTCCGTCAAGAATTATTGTCTCCGCCATTTTACACCTCTTTGCGTCCCACCGCCATCTTGTGTAAGATCTTCGGCGTGTTCCCCCTTCAAAACCTTCGTCAGAACAAAGGATCCTTGGTGAGATACAGATTATTTTCTTTTTCGTTCGTCTGGGGGATCCTGCTGCATACCGTAGCCTTGATCGCCGTGATGGAAAGTCGGTGGAACTCTTGGAGCGCCATAGGCTTTCCCTTCACAGTCGCCAAAACAGTTGGCACTATCTTCACTACTCACGTCTACCTGCGATACCTGCCATCACTTTTCACCATAATAGAGCAGTTCGACACCCGTTCCCACGATTATAAGGTTTATAAAAGAGAATCATGGGCAGTGACCCATCTGGGTCAGATCTGGATGCTGACAAACATCACCACCATTTTCATGTACACCCTGGCGAATTTATCTTCTATGTCACATATTTCTGTGATGGGGGTGGTGTCTACTTTGTCTGGGAGCTTTCTGTCTATATCCAGACAACTTTACTGTTTCACTTACCTCTATCTGTGTTCTCATCTAACAGCTCGACTCAGATCACTTAAAGCTATATGCCATCGACAAATGAAGCACATCTTTGAAAGTGACACCACCGCGCAGTAAGTACACACAGACTAATATGTATTTTATGCCGGGATCACGATCCAATTAAAGTTAACGTAACGCAATGCAAATGTTCTACTTGAGTTTTTAAATTGAATCCATCTCGATGTACTTAGTTTAGCAACAAAAAGTCGTGGCCTTTCCTTACACTTTATTTTGCCAATCCATTAACTACTATTGCAAGTACCTGAGACCTAATAAGACTTAACTGCTCGAGTTTTACTTAAGTGAAATTACATTATGAAAGATGAATCCCGATTACATACCATGTTTCTTTATGGTAGTGAACGCTACGTTGCGTGAAGAGTAAGTGAACATTACGTGGATGTTAAGTTGATCGTGATCCCAGCATAGGATTACCATTTGGTTAAGTAAATTGTTAAATATGTTTTCTACTGGGCACACATAGCAGCAAATTTGCGATAGGCTTATAAAAATTATTTTTTGTAACTTTCATCGATGAGTTTTTCATATATAGCCAATGAATATAAAATCATTCTAAATAATGTTTAAAAAAATACTACATAGAACGACAATACAACGGGTTGGGTTGTTTCGAGTGAAACACAGAACGGAGGCCACTTCCAGCACTTACTGTGAAATAAAATAAGAAAATTAATACAATGTGTTTCCCCGTAAGGTTGCATGAATTTTTGAAAATTCTGTATAATAATTAGTAATTAAAAATTTACTGCAGTAAAATGTTCCAATACAGATAACAGATACAGACAAATGATACAGAATTTCAAAGGGGAAATGGAAACATGAGGGGAAGGGAGAATTTTTGTTTCTGGGTGGCGGTATGTCTTGAGTTTGCTGAATCATAAAGTGATGCCTTAGATCATTCAGGAACAAAATTATCCAGCTTACAAACCTACCTTAAGGCAAACGCACCCTCTTGGCACAGATTTATCTGATTGCCAAACCCTCCCTTCACCTCTGACAAGACGTGTATTAATCACAACTTGTGAATGTGGGGAATGCCAGGTCTCCATCGTGGTTCAGATCCCACGTTAAACTGTACGTCCTCCATTTAATCTCATAATCACCCTATAATTACACTTTAGTGTAAGTGCGCATAACCCAAACGGGTAGTAAGAAGCAGTTCTAATAATAATAATAATAATAATAACACAAAACACAATCCCCTTCACCCAGTTTTCTCCAGAATGCCCCTCATTTTATCGCCTGATACGTAAACTACCCTGTTGTGCTTCTAGCTCTATCGTACACGCACCACCCACTGGCACTGCGCCAATACCGATTCCCATTTTCGTAGCCTACTTAACGTCACTGGGATCCACTCCAACTAAAACTGGACTAGACTCAGATGGATAGACAGATAGATAGACAGACAAATATATGTATATATATATATATATATATATATACAAACAGATAGATTGATATATGCAAGGGCAGATCCAGGATTTTCGTGAGGAGGGGAAGGGGTAGCCCAGATTTTCCTTAAAGGTGGGGGGACGCGGAAGCTCTCATGGGACTAGGCCGGGGGGAATTAACCCTAGGAAAATTCTAACGGAAAAATACTTCAATATTTGAGAGTAAATTTGAAAGAAATTTCAAAATTAATTAGTAAATTTAAAAACGTTATCAAGCTTATTATTTAAGTTTTTTTGTTTGTTAAATTATTATTATAATTATTGTTATTATTATTATTATTATTATTATTAGATATTTTGTCTTACGACAGGTCTATTCCTTTTGTCAATGAGCTCCCAGAATTTTCCTCTTTCCTTTAAGTCATCTAGTTTTTGAATCCTCCTTCTTCCTAAGCTCATCTTTCCCTCAACCTTTATTTCTATGACATCGTGCAGGGGACATTTCCTCCTAAGGATGTGTCCAATCCAGTTTTCCTTGTGCCGAAGAATCAGAAGAATCACATCCAAAGTGGTTCTCTTCTCACCCACCCTTCTTAGGACTTCATTTGTCACCCTGTCTGTCTAAATTTCAAAGCTAATCAGAATTATTTTTTTTCCAATTACTAAGAGTCAAAGTTTCTGCTCTATACAACGCGATGTTCCAAATGCGGCTTTTCATCAGTTCTTTGTTAAAAAAATGTAAATCAATTATTGACAGTGATTGACACACGAAGCAACTGGCTAGTGAGATATCACGTGATTAGAAATGCACCCATCCCCTTTTAATCCACCCCTGTATAGATGGGAAGGATAAACATATAAAAATATAGAAGTTGCAGTTATCCCCTAGAATATTACATAACCAGAATATTTTGCATCTCAAAATTCCGAGACCTATTTCTTTCCCTTCATAATCCCACCTTTAGTTCGCAAAGAATACTTCCATTCACTCCTTGCTTACTGAACTTGGCGGATGGATTTGATAAACTGTGTCGAGAGATATAGTTGCAATATTTTGATAAACAATAATATTTTCACATAGTTGTTTTAGTTTTAAAGATACTTGATTATAACATAATTTTATTTTTCTATTTCTTTTTTAATTATCGCTATTGTAAACACCGGTGGGCATGCGGTATACATATCAAGCTCATTTAGTCTGTTTTATAAATCGTACAGATCCCACCCGGATTTACTAAGAGTGGTTTTCCCTAAGTGGTTTCCCACTATCCTTCCACGCAAATTCATGTACATTTACTCTAAAATTCTATATCCCTTACCTCTCTTTATCCCATTATCGTAAATTAATGTATTTGTATCAAACAAGCGGGTACTTAAACGTGGGAAAGAGGGGATTAGGGAAATTCAAAGCACACATAAAATTAGTTAATTAATTGTGGAATACCAGGCCCCTACCGTGGTTCGGATCCCACGTTAAATTGTCGGTCCTCCATTTCATCTCACAATCACAATTACACATTAGCGTAAGTGCGTATAACCCGAACGGTTAGTAAGACACGGTGCTAATAATAATAATAATAGTTAATTAATCAAACAGCTACCCGATTCATTGGTCAAATAGTATAAGGTGTCACGCTTGCAATATATTGAACTGCTTATGACACGAGGGGATCGAGGTTAAAATCCCATTTGGGTATACAGAGGATGTTTATTGATCACCAAATTGTTTTCCCCTCGACATCCACGCAAAGTTGGGTACACTTCCTTTAAATTAAACCTTCCTCATTCATAACACCCATATGCGTACAGGCCAAGCATGTATTGAGGCGCGTAGACCAAAAAAATAAACAAAAAATGAAACGAATGTTACATGTGGCAGGCCTGAACTAGTGTTGGAGTACCTTCGTCTGCTCTACGCTCTTCTTGGACTAGCCGTGAGGACACTGAGTCGCGCGTACGGTCTGCCCCTGGTGGTGTACATTGCAACCATATTCTCTACCATACTGGTCCATCTGTATCGACTCATGTACTCCCACGACATCTCAGTGTTCTCTCAGGTGGTGTTCAACACCTACCACGTCTCGTCACTCATCCTCGTGGCAGGGATGTCCGACAGGCTCGCTAGCGCTGTAAGTGGACAAACTTCAAACCAAATTCATTCCAACTAATATGTACGGTCTAATTTTCATAGGAAGAACATATTTAACTTTTCTATCTGTGTTGTGTTATTATAGGTATTGAAACAATCGATCAAAAGTAACATCTTCAGATCACATGACTTCTCGTATCTTATCTTACTAATATTATAAATGCGAAAGTTTGTCTGTTTGGATGTTTGTTATTAAATCACGCTAAAAACTGCTGAACGGATTCGAATGAAACTTTGTACATTGGTAGAGCATGTCCTGGAATAACATATAGGACAATTCTCAACATTTGATTTTACATTAATTTTACATTACTAATGTTTAAATTTTTCGTATATATAAGAGATTGTACGAGTAAATATGAATATGATTATAATTAAAATATTACTTTACCTCACCATTTTTAAAAAGTTAGTAAAGATCAGTTCAAAACGAATACTTACGCACCATCCAACCTTCAAAATAGTTCTACAGAGCGAAATGTTGAGACAAATTTTGTTGTTTTCACTTGGAAATACGAAGTCACCTTTATGATAAAAGTTCAATAGTATTTTCTGTGCGTAAGTTTTCGTTTTGAACTGTTCTTTACTAACTTTAAAAAGGTGAGGTAAAGTAATATAAAGTTAACGGATTCGAATAAAACTTTGTATGTTGGTAGAGTATGTCCTGGAATAACATATAGGACAATTCTCAACCTTTGATTTTAAATAATAATAATAATATATATATGATTATAATGTAATTGAAATTATGTTATTTAAGAATTTGTGATTTAATATTTTGTAATTAAAGTAAATAGTAATTAGTGTGACGTAGTTTCATACTAATGAATAATAAATATTATGTAATTTTAACTATGTAGTTGGAAAAAAATATGATTTTATTTATCTTACTAATTATGAACGTAGAAATTTAAAAAAATATATATAATTGATAACTTAAATAATATATATTTATTTTATTACGAAATATTTAAAAGTGAAAATTAAAATACGGCAAAATTATTTACAGCTAGAACTGAGAAAAACACATAGATATTTGAAAAAAAATGAAGTTTGATTTATGACCAAAACAGTTTAGTTAAAAATTTAAAGATTTTATCGATTATTGCGGGTGAAGCCGTGAGAGGTAAAAGCTTGTGAATACATTAAAGTAGATCTAGTAACTTTTCTGGCTATCAGATAAGACATTCCCTATGGAAATTGGACTGTAGGTTCTTGAGCCACTGGGTTGACTATCAGGGACTTTGAACTGTTTCCCCTTACTTGGACCAGTGGTCACGCAGATAAAGGCATCTGTATCGTCTTATCCTGTTTGATGTCAGAGTTTGAATCCCATCAGGGTGTGCTAGGGTGATTTTACTTTAATGTTTTCTCACCTTGCCTTCACGCTAATGTAGAGAAATTTCCACTAAGTGTTACCTACTTTCTCTTATTAGATGATGGGATGGATAGTACCAACATTTGTGAATTATTATTATTATTATTATTATTATTATTATTAGCACCGCGTCTTACTACCCGTTAGGGTTATACGCACTTACGCTAATGTGTAATGGTAGGGTGATTGTGAGATGAAATGAAGGACCTACAGTTTAACGTGGAATCCAAACCACGGTGGAGGCCTGGCATTCCTCACATTCACAAGATTTCTTGTCAGAGGTGAAGGGAGGGTTTGGTAATCAGATAAATCTTTGCCGGGATCGAGGATTGAACCCCGGCCGCCAGCATAGAAGTCTGACACCTTACCCCTAGACCACCAGGTCACCCTAACATTTGTGAATATAGAGTGGCATGTGGTCAGCACAATGAACCCTCTGGCGGTTAATCTCAGTTTTCTAGTCTGGAGCCGCTTTTTCTTTATTCAAGTAGTTCCTTAATTGTCCTCACAAGGCTGAGTTGACCCCGTTCCAGACCTAGAGCTTCACAGAAAAATCAGGAATCACCGGGGATAGAACCCAGGACTTCTGGATCAGTAGTCAAGCGTTCTGACCATTAAACCACAGAGGTGGTCATAAAATTTAAATGATCACTAAAATAAATGTGTGAAGTTTTTAAATTTTCTTATGGGATACCATGTAATAATAGTATATTTTTTTAAAACACCGCATCTTACTACCCGTCCGGGTTATACACATATGCACTAATTACTTAGATGTTTTAAGGGATTAGTAAGGTTATATTTAGATGAAATGTACCCGCATTTGCGTGGGAGGAGCATGGAAAACCATTTTGGGAAAATATCACCCTTAGTACACCCGAATGAGATTCAAACCTCAATTTCCCCATCAATGGCAGTCTAGTCTAGTGCGAGAGTAGTGCGTTAAACAACGCGGCCACCGAAGAGGTTAGTAGTAGCTTTAAATAATAGTCAATTTGTACCGTGGCTATCTTCACCACATAACCTCCGCCACCTACAAAAGTGCAGTTACACTTACTCCGTTTAACCGGGAAACCAGCACCGCTCATGGGTTCTCCGAGAACATCATCACTCCGCTAACACTAACAAGAAAAACAAGACTGTTTCCTGGGAAAGCTACGTAGTTCGGCTGATTTCCCCGAGTAGCGGACGCTGCGCAGGCGCTAAAACTTGGAGAAAGAAGTGCTCTGAGTGATCACGTGGTGTTCCCTACCCCCCGTATTATCTCCCTCTTGGCGTTGTGCGCAGGCGTCAATGAGGGTAACTTGCGCTAACTTGCTGATAGTGATATCATTGAACTTGTGTATCCTCCCTTCCATATTTTCCCCACAGTGCAAATCTTAATATAAGCGTGTACCCGACAAGGAGCGGGCACTCTTTGGTGCTTTTAGGATGTAGGATCTTTCTACGTGTAAATCTAAGTTATATTGGAAAAGCATTATATAATTTGTAAACTGGGGAACAGTTAAATTGTTACTTAATTATGTAGGGACCTAATATGGATTTGCTTCGGCATAAAACAAATTTTATGTATAATTTTACTAGTTTAGTTTTGTTGGGTAACTATATCTGTTATGAATCGAGGCGTTTTTTTTTGGACTTATCTGCTTAAATTTAGATTATATGATAGTATAAACAAGTCAAATTTTGTTGTTAAATTTTGTAGGGTATATTGTGCAATATTATAGTTGGGTTCCTGTCTTACTGTGCTAGGCGTTCGAAATAAAACTTATATGTATAGTTATCTTACTTTCAATTGTTACCCAAGAATAATTTCTATTAGTTTTGTCGACCGTTATTATACACTCAGTATGTTTGTAAGAGATATATTAAGCCTTTCTGTGTAGGTTGCCCTGCCTCTCGGGTTGTTGGACAGTAATCATATCTTTATTTATTTTTAATATAACCAAGTCTATGGTCAGGAGCATAATCGTACTAGGTGATATGGATAAGATATGATACAAATAGACTTTCTAATATACGCGTTTGCCAACTTTCATTTCTTTTAAATTATTGTTCGCTATATTTTAACTTTTGGTGCGTATATAGATAAGTCCAGTTAAATCATTATGAATATTATTTATATTTGACTATGCGTGTAGTACTCTGAAATTCTATATTAATATCTTGTACTTAATTATTTTTTTATGTATAAAGTTGTTTTTGAGCACTGCCTGCAATCTGCAAACGTAATATTGTTAACATTTGGATTTTATAAATAAAACGGCCTTTAGGCCAGTGTCATTTTTTATACTGTTGTTATGCTTTTTCATAAAGCATACTCTTAAACTCCATTTAACGTGTATAATTAAATATTTCCTTTTATTGATAGTTAAACATCTAGGTTCAGGTGCTAGGTTTTTGGCATATTTAAGTGTGGATCAAATTAAGGTACCGGGTGTCTCATTTTATTATTGCGCTTACAACACTTTCTCTTCAGATAAGGGGCTAAGAGGGAGGATAGTATTTGTAAATAATTTTGTTCATAGTATGTATATGTATATTGTATATATACCTATATAAATATCAAAGTTAATTAGGCAATACGAGTGATTAATATCCCACTATAACCAATAAGATTTATCGAAACTTAATTAGACAATGTTTGAGTAGTTCAAAGACCACCATAGCCAAGAAGATTTATTGAAGATTAATTAGACAATGTGTGATTAGTTAATAGCACACTATAACCAGGAGGCTATAAAGAAGATAAATTAGATAAAGTACAATTGATTCAGAGTTTATGACTATCAGTAGATACGATAAAATGACTTTATGAAAATAAATTCTTACTCTTAAGATATATTTTAAAAATTGCTGAACAAAAGATAAAGTACACTTTTGAGTGAATCACTGTCGTTTTTAATTATATATATCAAAACATTGTAAAAAAATGTTCAAATAGGTCAATCTGATTTTAAGCCAACTATTATACGTATTTAGAGAATGTTGTTCTATTATAAATACATTTAAATTTCTCAAAAATATTTAATTTTCATTTCAGGGTCTTGATATTGCGTACGAGCTACAAAATGTACCTCTGAATAGGATTACTCCTAAATGTCAGTGGCAGGTATTACATTTTAATTGTTTTATTTATTTTATATAATGTATACGCTATATAAAGTCTATAAGTTATATAATACCTTCCCTGCCAATTTGACAAGCTATCACATGAGTTCAGTGAGTAATGCTAAAATCTGAGATCCGAATTTGTACTTTCACAAGTTTTTTTTCACTAAAAAGTATCATTCCTAAACTTTATATATTTGTGTTTATAGTTTTAGCATGAAAATATTACATAAATACAACCTGAAATATGATTACCTTAAAACACCCATTTGAGGATTAAATTTGAAAAAAGATTCAATTTGAAAAAAGATTCCAGGAGAGGACTGCCCCATCCCCTCTTGAACTTGGGGATATTCCATATGCCATATTCAAGACTACCCTGTAATAGTTCCCCCCTTTCCAAAAAGTGCTCCCTGTATCAGCCCCTGTACTGAAAGTAAGGGGGGTTGTTTACAATACATGTTTGCCACGTAGCCACGTTATACAGTGTGTGTTTTTTTTCACTGTACGCTTCTGAAAAAAGTTCTAGGTGCACTTTTGATATAAGGTGTATCCTTCTTGTGCGCTTTCGATGTTCCCCGGGGTAAGATTGAAGGTAATGAATGATTATCTTCATTTGTTTACCAGATCCAAGTATTCTTTTCTCAACTCGCGGTTTGTCCCATTCAAGTGTCAGCCGCTGGTTTCTGCACACTCAACAATGGTATCCTTGTGTCTGTAAGTACATAGGTTACAATAGCAAATAGCACTGTGCATCGAATATATTTTCTCACTCCTTTGCATAAAAATGGAAATATTTTCTCAAAACTAGTAAGATACGTGAGACAAAATTATATACATTGTTGCAGAAACACTACCCCAAATAGTTTAAACTAAGTAATTTAGACTGTTACAAAAACAGTGAGAAAAGAGGAACATGTCTGCCGACCAAAGAGCAACTCAATCAATCACAATTTTCAAAAAAAAACAAAAAATATATACATAAATGTTCATAGCTCAAAAACCATTGGTTTTAAATAAATGGGCAACAAAAAGATTTTTATTTTTAATATACTGTAGCTAAAACTTTAAAATTATAAGTTATTTCGTATCTGAAATAGTTGTGGAGATATTAACAAAATTGGAAATTTCACCAGATGTAAAGAACCCTTAAAATAATTTTCGAGGGAAAATGAGAGCTTTCATTTTATTTGTAACTATCATTTACCCGCGGCTTCACTCGCATTAAACAATACATCAACACAGTCGACCACCTCAAATACTAGAAAAGAACAAAACTTTGTCTAAAACAGTGTTTTATGAGCGTATGACTGAATTTTCACAAAGAAACATTGACTCGCCCCCTTCCCCTTCACAAACCAGGCCATAGCACGTGCCATCTTATGTACCCGCAATACCAGCCGCAATGAATGTTCACTGCTTACACTGGTTTTTTTAATCACTACTTCACTCACTGATGATGCAGTGCGATTATATATAGAGCTCATTATGGTTCCCTGAAAAATAAGGAGTACAACAGAAGAAGTCTCATCCCAATCTGATGAATAACTACTTTTTGAGTTTACTGGCTACAAACAAACAGACAGGCAGACAAACATTCTAAAAAATTGATTATTTGGTATTCTTATCGTTTCTACTAGGTACCCACAAAAAAGGAAAACACCCCAAAAATTCAAATGCTTAGACAAATATGAGGGTTTTATTATAATATGTATAGATTTACTATAAAAGAAACAAAAATGAAGTAAATTGAAAAAAGAATGCTATAGTAAGCGCCCTATCACGCCGAACAAAATTGTGATATTGATTTATTACTGAGAAAAAAAACTAAATAAAACTAATTTACACACAAAACCATAAACTAACTGAAAAATACCAAAACTAAAGACGCAAATGTAAGCGTGCTAACAGTGTTCCTCCTACATAGGGGCATTGTTGCAATGAACACACAAAAAAGTGTAGATTTACTATCAAATAAATAAAACTAATTAAAAATATGTTACATGCAATACCATAAAATAAATTGAAAACTCCAAAATTTAAGATGCTAATGCAAGCACGCTAACAATAGCTCTCTTTCGTGGAAGCATTGTTGCCTAGAACAACAGAATAAATAGTTTTAATTCCCCATTGAAGGAACAAATAAACACAATTTATATGAAAACACGTAAAATAATTGAAAAAACAACCCTAAATTTAAGATGCATATGCTCGCACGCTAACAATGCTTCTATTTAAGTGGAGCCTTTGTTGCAATGAACACTAAAATAAATTGTTTTAGTTAATTTTCAAAAGAACAAATCTAAATAAACACAATGCACATGCAAAACTATAAAATAGCTGAAAATAGCTAGATTTAAAATGTAAATTTAACCACGTAAATACATTGTTTCAATGAACAACAAAAGAAATAGTTTGGATTTACTATCAAAGAAACCAAACTAGTTAAATCTAATTTACAGGTAAAACCATGAAATAACTGAAATAAGACCTACATTTAATAAGAGAATGCAAGCACACTAGAAATGATTATCTTAAGTGAAGGCATTGTTGAAATGGACCCTCAAAATAAATACTTTAAAATAATCTATTATCAAAGAAAAAAAAATGATAAACATTGTTTACACGCGAAAAAAAATTAACCAAACCCATTATTAAATTTAAGAGGCAAATGCATGTAGGCCTACACTACAAGTGGCTCGCTCACGTGGAGGCACTGTTGCAATGAACAATAAATGACATATACATTATTTACCATTAGACTTTAGTCGCTACATTTAATTACAAATCATTGTATTTTTTAATTATAAGCTGTGCACTGTACATTATCCATTGTTTACCATTAGTTAAGCGCTAAGCACGAATACAAACCTATCTTTATCCATGGAGATCAAATATCAAATGTCAGGCTACAGGCTACTTATGAGTATTTTTATTTGGGAAAGAAACTAATTATCTTCAAATGTGAATGCATAAAATGACTGAAAACATACCTCCAAAACCATTGTTGCCAAGGAAATATATTATTGGTTTGCTTATATTTCCAAACCCCTCGTTGCCAAGGAGACTTACAAAGAAGATGTATACATTAAAAGTTAATATGTTTGGATTGTTACAAATTTAAGACACAATAATGTAATCACACTAACAGTTGGTTTTTTCTTCACTTCGCTCGCTGATGAGATATCGTGATGGTGTATAGCTTACTCTGTATTCTTAAATATAAGGAGTACCGCAGAAGAAGTCCTGTTTCTATCAGATGAATACTTTTTAAGTTTACCGAAAACAAACTAATAAATCGAACGTACAGACAAATTTAGAGTTTTATTATATGTATAGTTGTTACACAATGCCTAAATAGAATATCTAATCATTCATAAATGTCCACGTTTCATGACCTCCTGATACAGAAAAAATGGTTTTAGTGATGCCGTTCTTTGTCTGTCTCAGCTTAGAGGAGAAACCATTTTACCGATCGGGCTAAAATTTGTTTTCTAATGTTTTCATAAGGTTGCCCCAAGCAGTTCTTGGAACTATCTATCCAAACCTAAAAATTAAGACTAGTTTAATGAAAGGCAAAAGGAGAAAAAAATCAGCTCTCCCAAACTTCATCTAAACGATTTTGATCAAATTTTGTATTAAGGTATTGTTTAGAATTTCACACAGAATGCTGATCCTCGTTTTCCTGTGAAAATTAATTTAAGGAAATTATATACAAATCAGAACCTCCCAATTTTCATTCATATCTCCGCAACTATTTGAGATACGAAATATCTTATCATTGTAAAAGTAGTAGTACAAGGTAACTGTATTAGTTAATTATATTTTATACGTCCTTTTTGATTAATTTATAAATGTAATAGGACCTGATCCAACGTGATAATATAGGATACTCACTATTATCTAACAGTATGTTTAGAAGTAAATGTCAACGTGGCACAACATCCTTCTGTCTATCTCTATTGGCCACCCAGGCAAAATCTTCTCCAAAAGCAAGCAAGGGCGGGACACAAAGGACAGTTGCATCACGTTAACTAAGGGATGTTTCAGAAGCTAAAACCTTGTAGATATACATTTTGCCATGAGTAGGATTTTCATAAAAATCATCGAATCTTAATCGGGACGTTACACATTCCACGCCGCTCACAATCTAGGATCAATCATAATCCAAATGTTTTAACCGGCACAACTAACGTTGAAGGGAATTAACAGCACGTGTGATATATGATTGCAGTTCCCGGTTGTTCAGAGTCGTAACAACAGTGAATTAAACTAATCAATCACATTTTTGTCTTATTATTAAAATCAATAATGGTAGAATCCCAAGTAGAAGAGATATAAAAAAAACAGCATTACAATAGTGTAACCCGAACGTCGTGGAATAATATTTCATTACTACCCGCACGTAGGTAAACTGCTCCTTATACAATAACTGTGGTTTTCCACTAATGTCGGTTGATTCGTCAACTTGAATTGCTAATGTAAAGTTTGTAATACTTTGAAAAACATACTTCTAAATGTTAGCTGACATACAAACTATTATTCTGAGGAGTGAAATTTCATAAAAAGAAATTTTCATTTATTTTTTTTACTCATCATCATCATCACCATGCAAGTTTGTCACTATCAGCTGTCAGACAATTTTTTTTCCCCTAACTGTTGTGTATGGTTTTGTCTGTTGAGCAATTAATTCAGACACTTGGTAAGATAAAATCTGCATCTTATCTGAGACTGACATTCGTTTTTCGATCTATGATAGTTGGAATTTTCGATGTTTTAAACTGTGTCTAAATTCTTGATTGTCCTTAAATCTTCCCGCCGCACATGCTACACATTCTCTCAAGCCGCGCCGTTTAGGGATCACTGGCTCTAGCAGATGGCAACATTAACTCAAGTTGAGTTAAAATGTGACATTCCCCCTTTAAACCCGAACTATCAGAAATAATTTTGGTTATGTCAACAATTGAAACGTCTACAACGCTATTAGTTTTTAAATAACAGTTGAAGGATACACATTTTCAAGGACAACAACTTTTATATCTAAAACCACATAAAGGCCCCAGAATATATATATATATATACATATATTTTAATTAATTTAAGTGTGACAGATACCTCTATTTAACCATAATCTAAAGTGCGTTAGAAAGGTTTCAAGATTGTATAACAAATGGCAGCACTTACTTAAGTTGATTTAAAATTGAACTTTCCCCCTTTTCCCGTGTACCTTTGAAATTGTTTCCCACTCTCCTTCCAGGTAAATTTCCTCTAAACTTCTCGTTTCCTTATCCATATCCCATTATCATAATTAGTGTATGCTCATAACCCGGACGGATACTAAGACTGGGTGGAGAGAAAAAAAAACTCGTTAATTTGATGTATTTATTATGTTTCAGATTCTTTTAGCGCTGGCGACTTACTTCATCGTGATTGTACAATTCTCTGCCGATATAATGGCCTACAAATCCGATGAGTCCAACACAACTTTTGCTAGTGATTAGAGAAAGGGTCGGCAAACTTTTGAATATCGTGGTCCATTTAAGCGTAAAAAATATATATTAGTGGGTCAGTTTGGAAAAATAAAATGGTATGCCGCGCCGCAGAGACTTTCTCTTTCTTTTGATCTAAAAATAAATATACATTTACTAAAAACTCATGAGATTTCTGAACGGCATAATGTACAATGTGGCATCACCACTCCACATAAGAACACGAATAAAATAATATACAATGATATAGAATCATTGAGAAATAAGGTGCATCTTTGTCCACCTAAGAGCATTTCAAACAGTTTAATGTTTTAAAGATATTAATAAAATGGTATTTGAACCATTTGCTGACAGCTTGGAAACTGGGATCTGCTTTACATGTTCCAATTTATGAAAATTGTATTACTAGAGATGAATGGAGGGAAGTAGAAAGAAATCCAAGGAATCAATAACTAATGAAAGAATGTGAAAATGTAACATTAATTATTGTGAACACTAGTTTTTTTACTATTTGTTGTTGCTTGTGTAAAGGTAGAATCAAATCAGTAGGAAGTAATAAAACTTGAAAACAGGACAGAAGATTTGACCTCTAATTTTAATAATATAAACAATAAATATTTATGTATTTTCAGATAATAAAGCAATCGGAGTGTCGGGAAACTAATTTATAAATTCTCAGTAAATTGGTTCATGGTCTGAAAAACAACTTTCGTACACTACAAATCTGGTGATTGACATATTACTGAGAATTACATATATCTTCCTATCGTTGTTTGTCATAGACTCGTCAGACTTCATAATTGGTTTCAAACTATATTTGCCCATTAATTCCAACAAAAAATAATTTTTATGTCCAATAATTATTATAGTTAAAATCTTCGAATAGTATTACATCTGATTTGTCAGAAGATATTAATTTTTGAGTAGCAGTGACAAACTCAATGTTAGGTGAACTAGGTGATTTGTACCCTGTGATGATAGTGACATTCCCAATTTTGAAGCCTATCATATCTATTCCGAAAACAGTTTTCTATTGAAATGTGCTTACATGTTTGAATCTTCATGTCTTTCTTTGTCAAACATAATAATCCTCTTGGGCGTCGGACACTACCACTATCAGATCTGAAAAATATCTTAAAATTTGGAATTCGGAGAAAGTCTTGTAATATTGTTTCAGTTTCAGACATTATCAATATGTCACAAAGGGAATACCAGTCATCTGCAAGGATGTTTGCCATATTTTTGTACAGAGATCGAATATTATGGTACACAAGAACTATGCCGTCTTTCTGCTATAGGCTCCAAAATAAAAGATTAAAAGTTTTATTACGGAGACAGGTCAGCTAATTTTTAACAGCATCGTCAGCTTTGGGAGGAGGAGTTTTGAATTTTCCCAGGATGTATAGTCCAGCTAGACTTGTAACTCTACTTAGAGCAACGTACAGCAAAGCCCTAGTGACACGTCGGCATTTATTAAAATCCAGACAAACGAAACTGTACGTCTGCCCTTGGCTCTTGTGTGTAGTTAAAGCCTCGGCTGGTACTACTGGAAACTGCTGCCGTAAAATCTGGTATTCACCCGACTTATTGACATTTATGGTGTGAGCTTTCCTTGATACCGGGACTAATGCTGAGTTTAAATTGTTGGTTTTCATAAAATTGGAGGCTAATAATCTTGCTCTTTTTCTTACGGAATTGTTGGATTCAAAATCAAGCCATATTCTATCGGTCTCATTTGAATTGGGTTTAAATGTCAAGTGTTTCAATACTCCACAAGAACCATTCACCGGTCCATCATGTACTGTAGGTCAATATTAATAGAAACCATATATTTGATATTTATTTTAAATTTGATACTATAAGAAAGATCACCGACTTCTGAATATGTTTTATTTTGTAATGAATGCAAGACTCTTTCCTTAAGATGAACATTAACTTTTCCCAATACAGAATCTTTGTCGTTCGATATGTATTCAGAACATGGGCTGTTGTTGTTATTTTTTCATCGTTATACTGGTCTAAAAAGATGTTTTCGGAATACAGCCTGTGTAAACAATATTCCGTCCTAATTCATGTATTCATGTAGATTGCGGAGTGTTACGATTAACTTTATTATGCTGCATCCCCTGATGATAAGAACTACGATAATACACATGCTCAACTAAATTATTATTGGTTCTCCAGGAATTCACTACTGAACTTAGCTGAAATCTAGCGGCAGGTTTTCACTTGGCAGTATTCACGCTAAAATTAAAATTAAAATGTTTTCCTTTTGCCTTTCTTCCACCACATTTCAAAATATCAGAGTACATCATTTTTCCATATGACAACTTTTTAATTTACCTTAGAACTACTAGAAAATTTAGAAAATAAGCCTAATAAGATAATAAAATAAATGAAGGGTTAATTTTTCCCTAAATAAACTAAGTTAAGGAAGAAATAACTAAAATACTTAAATTATCAAAGTAAAACTACACGTTTTCACTGTCTTGGAACAAAATGAAATACGTTATAAAGCGATAGCTTTCGACCTTTATCAAATATCAATTTGTACAAATTAGTTATAATAGTCTTCTTCAAACATATATTCATATCAAAACTCTATCTGCCTTAGAAAAATCGTAAGAAAAGATTTGGTGAAAGGAAATAATACTAATTGCTATAAAAACATAATGAGCAAAAAAAGAGCATCACATTTCAACAAAGAGCATACATCAAATAGTAGATACGTACAAAAACATTATTAGTTTGAGGTAATCAACATTACATTCATAGACAAATTATATTTAAAAAAAAATTTCACTTAAAACCAAAGAGCATACTTGAAATAATAGACGTATTTATAGAAATATATTTGAAATAGATATTCGTTTACAACTAATAAGGTCTATTGGGATTAATAAAAGGTACTTTCAGATTAAAGTTTTTTATCTTTAATGTCATACATCTTTTTTCATTTTCAAGGAAATATGAAATTCGTCACTTTGTTTGTAATGTTAAATAGGGTTTAAATACGAGAATTAATCAAAACCCTTGAAGCGTATTTCGAGAAATGGTATATATATGTTTTTTGACCCCGAAGTTAACTATTAATCAAAGAGATATTTATTAAAATTTCGTAAAATGTAATAATATACTCTGTCATAAAAACATCGAGAAATAGTAATATACCCACCAAAGACCATAGACTTTTTAATTATTTTTTATTTAGCACCACGTCATACTATCCGTTCGGTTTGTACGCTTAAGGGTGACCTGGTGGTCTAGAGGTAAGGTGTCAAGACATCTGTGCTGGGGGTCCGGGGTTCAATCGTCGGTCCCGGCACAGATTTATCTGATTGCCAAACTCTTCCTTCACATCTGACAACACGTGTATTAATCACAACTTGGGAATGTGAGGAGTGCTAGGCCTCCACCGTGGTTCGGATTCTACGTTAAACTATAGGTCCTCCATTTCATTTCACAATCACCCTACCACTACACATTATCTAAAGTGCATATAACCCGAACGGGTAGTAAGACGCGGTGCTAATAATAATAATGTACGCTTAAGCACTAATTACGCTAATATATTAGGAATTGAGAAGGTTGAACTTTCAGGAAGTGAGCCCACATTTGAGTGGAGAGTGGAAAATCATTTAGGGAAAACCACCCCAATTCACCCGACATATATTCAAACCTTGATCTCCCCATCCTCGAGAGTCAAGCTCAATACGATACTAACGCGTTAGCCAACTACGTCACCGAGGTGGGTAGCATTATAGACATTAATTTTATGTGTCCGTGTGCCCTATAATATATATTATACTTTTATTTAGCTTTATAAACACACACATATGTTTGCTTTACACACACAAATATATATATATATATATATATACAAAAATATTTTAATTTGGGATATATTTTTTATAAAACCAATAACTTATAGATAATAAGCTATTGGTATTATAAAAATATATCCCAGATTAAAATATTTTTTGTTTCTGATAGTGCTACAACTTTCCTTGCCTGATCTTTAAAATAGTTTTGGCTCTATGTTGAGTTATAGACAAGCAAATAAACAGATAAATGACATTTAGAAAACACCTTTTATGTTTCAGTGGGTAGCTTTAAAATTTATGAAAATTTTGAGTTCAATTGTTTTAACAATTACAATACTTATCTCTCCAATGCATCGAGAAAAAGTAAAGAGAACATTGTTAAATTTCACCAAAAAGCATAAATCAAATAGCATACACTTCTACATAAACATTAAGAAACTAATAACACCTGTGACTACCAAAGACCATAACAATAAATCTAATTTTCTAACTTGAATAATAAAAACTCGTAAGATTTGTGAAACCAAATAACAAGTCTATACATTTTTATCCAAGCACTTCATCAAAGACATAAATGAAATAATAGACTCTTACTTATTCCATGGCATTAAGAACCAGGAACACTGTTACAGAAAAATTGAGAAAAAACTATTATCTTTATCCACCAAAGAGCAAAGAATCAAATTCATTTTCAAAGGCTTGAATTAATATATATATATATATATATATTTTGCTTATAACTCATAAACAATTACTTTCATAAAAATATATTTCAAATAATTTTTTATATTTAATAGTACTTCAACTTTACGATGATAAGCTATTTAATATCTCAAATTGTTGCAGAAAAATGATGAAAATTGGAAAATTTACCTCACGTAAAGTACCCTCAATGTCATGAGAAAATGAGAATTGTCATTTTGTTAACTAGAAATTAAAAGAGTATGGATATTAAGTCCCCAAAGTTCGTGTTAAAATGTCGACTTCCGATTAAAATTTTCGACATTTTCTTTGGGGTTGCACAACTTATGGTTATCGCATTGCTATTAAATTCCCCATTTATAAATTTTGGCCAATAAAATACGTAAATATTGACTATTGAGTCTAAAATGATAGAGAGAGATCATTGTTGTACACACATTTTCCCTAAGACGTCGAAGGAAAGAGAACATACAATTTTGAGAGACTTACATGTTTCTTACTCTATGGTATTAGAGAATTATTGCGTTTAACTACTACCTCTTTTCAAGTAAAGCTCAAAAAAATTGTATTAATATATTTGCCGATATCTCAGAAACTGTTGGTTTCATAAAAATATATTTCAAATAAAAGTTTTTTTATTTTTAATAGGACTACAATTTTGGAATGATGAATTATTTAGTATCTCAAATAGTTGCGGAGATACGGAAATTTCCCTACTGTAAGGTACCATAAATTTATTTTCATAGGAAAATGAAAATAGCTAGTTGATTTATAATCTTAATCAACGCATATATATCAATTTTATTCAAAATCGTTAGAGCCGATTTTGAGAAAATCGATTTTTCTATTTTCGACCTTTATTAAACTACTTTTAATTCTAAGTTTAAACAGACACACAGACAGACGGCATTGCAAAGACCACTTTTTAGGGCACGAGGGGTCATGAAACGTCGACATCCATCAACATTTCGGGTTGGATTATTTTTGCGGTTGCAATACTTTACCTATAGTGTTCGAAAAGTTAATAAATAAATATATATATATATTTGCATATAGATTTAAAGTTATTGGTTTTATAAAAATATGTTTTTATAAAATATTTGCATTATAAATAGATCTATATATTTGCAATGATTAGTAATTTCATATCTCAAATAGTTTTGGAGATATGATTTTTTTAAATGAGAATTTACGCATCAGACCTGAACCCTTAAATTCATTTTGCCAAAATATTGAGAGTTGCCGTTTGTAATATTTAGAAATGTTTAGAAATGAAATTTAATAAAAATCGTTAAAGCCGATTTTGATAAAATCGACTTTTTTTTCTTTTTATCCCTTCAGTAAACTAACCTTCATTTTAGGTTTAGATATCCAAATCCAAAAATCCCTCGGGGAGATCCTATGAACACCCTGGATACCAAGTTTTAGCCCGATCAGTAAAATAGTTTAGGCTCTAGTCCAAGGTACAGGCAGACAGACGGAAATTCAAAAATCCCTTTTTCGGATATGGGTAGTCATGAAACGTCAAGAATCAACAAAATTTAGAGTTTGATTTTTTTTTTTGACGATTACAATAATCTATCTTCCTGTAAGATAGCAAGAAAGTAAAAACAAGAAAATAATGTAAACTTTATATCTTTCATAGTGTAATTAGCTATTATTCTAATTTTATGATGACAGTAATTGTTTGTTTGCCAAATCTTTTGTGGGCCAGATAAAATTATTTGTAGGGGCGGTTCCAGGCCGCGGGTTGTATGTTTCCGATCTATGAATTATAGCGTGGATTATAAGTAGAACCATTTTGGTCTTGTGAAACCATCTAATTCTAAACCATGGGTTCCCAAATTTTTCCAGATCTTGACCCCCCTGAAACCAATAATAATAAAAGTCTAAATGTACTATTGTGGTGTTATCACTAGTGTTCTTTATTTGTGTGACCTTTGTGTTATTTTTTTTGTGTGAAATTGTTTAATCTTGTTTATTATTAAGTTGAGGCCTACTTGAGGGTCAACTACATGTGTTTGTTACTTCCACTAAGCTGGAAACATTCAAACATTTACCAAGCGTGTGTTCTAATAACATACGAGTATCTATTTGAAGGGATTAACAAAATTTCCAAGCTTTTGGGGAGTTTTTATATAAATTACTGCTTTCAACAATATTTTAATTAACAATAACCTAATTTCGGGGCCATATGATCCAACCTAAGGCGTCACTCCCACAATGTACCAGACTGTGATGACCGTGAGATTTTGGTTCAAATCCCGGCTAGCATTAGCGTAACTAGGGCATATGAGTATATTCCGAACGGGTAGTTAAATATAAATAGTAAAAAAAAATCAACATGGTAGGGTATGGGGGGGGGGTAAAAACGTGTGAAATGGAATGGGGAAAACCAACCTGTATGAGCCCACCCGGGATATGAACCTTAACAAGGGAACTTTGAATCTAACGTCTCTAACCACCCGGACACTGGTGCAAGTCCGATCGTAAATAACTTGAGTTTAAACATTCAAGAGAACTAGAGAAGTAGTCAAACTACTTCAATATTGTAACTGATGAAACTACTACAAGACTACTAGTGGAATTACTGCAAGATAGAATCTGATGGAACTACAAGGCAGTAACTACTAGTGGAATTACTGCAAGATAGGAGCTGATGAAACTACTACAAGACAGTAACTACTAGTGGAATTACTGCAATATAGGATCTGGTGACGCTACTACAAGACAGTAACTAGTGGAATTACTGCAAGATATTAGTTGATAAAACTACTACAAGACAGTAACTACTAGTGGAATTACTGCAAGATGGTAACATATGAAACCACCTCAAGACAGTAATAGTGGAATTCCTATAAGATATTAATGGAAATGCTGCAAAATAGTAACTGATGAAAATATTACAACACAGTTACTGATGGAACTCCTGCAAGAAAGTAATTTTTGAAATTACTTCAAGATATTAACTATATTGTTGTGATAGTTATAAAAATAAATATTAATTGTACTAAATCGGTAGTTTTGCTAAAACACATTATGTTTGATATATTTAGTAATAAGGTTATAAAGGTTCAAGGAAGAAATAAAAAATTAAAGCCAGAGTTAATAAATTTTAATAGGTGCAAAATTTAATGTATTACATGTTAATAAGACTAGGTCTACACTACAATTTATTTTGAATGTTATTCTTTGGTTTCAACTTCTGTAATTCACAATTCAAAAATACTTTAAAAAGGACATTAACAACAAGAATAAACAATGTTCACAATAATATAATGACATAATATTATTATTCTGTATTATTTTAATCAATAAAGCATAAAATGTATCTATAATTATTGTATTTTAATTTTACATTACATTTTAAGTAACTTAATGGCTTATTGCTAAGAGTTTCACATGTATTTGTTTACAAATATATAAATGGTAAAGAAGCACCTATTTTACAAGACTATAGCTAATTTTCACAACTATATTACTTAAACTTGCGTTGTTTTTGTAAAAAGCTGTGTCATTATAAGTAGACTATTTTAAAATGTTGCATCATTCCATTTGAAGATGAAGACATTATATTCAAGTGTTGATTATAATAAGCGTTGATTTAAAGCACACTGATTTTAAACTTACCTCACATTCATCGTTAATATTAACATAAATAAATTGATATTAAATTTGGGTGTTAATTTAAATTTTAAATCTACTGAAAATTATTATTAAGATTTGTTAGTCAACAACTGTAGTGAATCAGATTATTTTTACTGACTTTCTTGCAGCTTTAATTCTCTAGCTTGTAAGATTTTGCAAATTATATTTGTTTGTTTTAAAATTATATTTGATTTCATATCACTGTATTAATTACTTCTTTCAAATAAGTAAGTATTAAGTTGATTAAGGCAAGAACTGTATACGCTCTTAAATAGGGGACAGAAAAAAAAATACGTCTTCACTTATTGGATAAAATTGAGTTTTATATCTACTTTTAAATTAAAACGTACTTTCGAACATTGATAAATTAGATAGGGAATTTGATTTTAACTAGAATGTAAATTTACCAATATTTTTTTTCACTTTAGGGCTATGATAAAATTTATAGTTTGCTTGTGAGTCCAGAGTTCGTCCCTTCTTCCCCCTCCCTATGAATTTACAATACATAGAATCCTCCATGGCACGCACACAATAAGCTATGTTAGTCAGGTACACACTAGTTTTAGATGTCATCCGTGTATCATCTCTAGTGGCTCAGATTAGCTTCCGGATTTATCTGAAATGTTCAATCAAAACCTAATTGAATTAGTTTTACATGAATATTGAACTTAATTTACAATTTTAATTAAACTATTATTAAAACTATCTGCTTGAATTAAAGTGGAGCTTTGTTATTAGAAATATTTGGGAAAACCATAAATGCACATACCCTTTATATTATTATTATTATTATTATTATTATTATTATTAGCACCACGTATTACTACCCGTTCAGGTTATACACACTTACGCTTAATGTGTAATGGTAGGGTGATTGTGAGATGAAATGAAGGACCTACAGTTTAACGTGGAATCCGAACCACGGTGGTGGCCTGGCATTTCCCACATTCCATTATATATAACCAAATTTTAAAAGAAAAATCCTACGTCAGGTTATCCAGTTGGGATAAATTTCAATAGGGGTTCTATTTACATAATATACGAAGCAAATACAAAAATATTGAGATCTATTTGTTGCAATTTGTGACAGTGTTTCCATATATACATACACCGTACAAACTGATGGACAGCTGTAAGGGCAATTTTTTGTTTTTAATTCAAGGGTGATCAGGTGATCTACGTATAAGGTGTCAGACTTCTGTGCTAGGGGTCCGGGGTTCAATCCTAGGTCCCGGCACAGATTTATCTGATTGCCAAACCTTTCCTTCCCCTTTGACAAGACGTGTATTAATCACAACTTGTGAATGCGTGTGAAGGCCAAGCCTCCACCGTGGTTCTGATCCCACGTTAAACTTTAGGTCCCCTCACAATCATTCTGCCATTACACACTAGTGTAAGTGCATATAATCCGAATGGGTTGTAAGACGTGGTGCTAATAATGATAATTTTAAAACTCAATTTAAAGTTCAATCAATTCCAACTTTAACATATATTGCTTACGCTGACAATAAATAAAGGTAAAGAAAGTCCTTCTCTGGAGACATTAATAATTAGTTAATATAGCACTAAATATCACGTTAAAATTAAATTATATAAATCTTCAACTTCTGTAATGTCAGGATAAAATAAAAGAACCTTAAATCAAACTTCTAGAAATAAGAAAATGATTATAAATTTTATGTCAGTATAAAAAAACCTACAGCTATGTTCAAGGAATAATAAAATAGTTTTAAATTCTATGGGAGGATTAAACAAAAGAACCCTACATCAAAGTTGAAGATACAATAAAGTACCTCCACTGCCCATCAGGAGATGATGACACGATATGTACCTGAGTTAGCCGCGCACCCCAACCTGGGCGGATGCCCGCACAACTCCCTCGGTGTTGGTGGCGACACAGGTGTAGGTGCCGGTGTCCTTGTGTCTGAGACTAACGATCTGCACCCAACTGGTGGCCATGTAGGGTTCCGGACCCCCGCGTACCTGAACGGCCATGTACAGATCATCACCTGCACACAACGCCAAACACACGGTCACGACACCGCAAACACTACATATACAGCACAACAGCGATTTTCAAACCTTTACGACTAGAGGTACACTTAACAAGGCACTAAAATGGTCACGATATACCATTGCTATTTAAGGATGAATTTTTTATTAAATTTTAAAAAAACCAATCCATTGCGTTAGACTGCAAACAAACTATACCGACCGAGCGGCTGCCACCATTAGCGATGATAGTGCCAACATTTGCGGCTAGAAGGGGTCGTGTGGTCACCACAACGGATCCTCCAGCTATTATTCTCAGTTTTTAAACTGGAGCTGCTACTTATTTATTTAGTTAGCTCCTCATTTATTTTACTGAGGTTGAGTGTGACCCCATTCCAGACCTAATTGTGTCACAGATAAATTTTGGAAACGCTGAGGATCAAACCCGGGACCTTTAGATATGTACCCAGGAACTCTGAATTATAGTCTACAGAGGCGGCAATCAATAAAATAACAATTATTAATATTGTGTTTAAAATTTCAATAGCTAAAATTCTAATAATCTTGTTATTTTTAAAAATAGTGTTGGTTATTGTGGATTTAATGCCGAATTGTTATACAAATATCATCACATATTTATACGGTCATGGGGTCATGATAATATTAGTGTTTTGATGGCCGATCGATGGTATTTTACAGTGACGAGGAAGAACAGCGCTTCCTTTTTCTATACACTTGTTAACCATGTTTGTTTTTTGTTTGTTTGTTTTTTGTTGGAGGGTGGTGATTTACCAACTGGATATAATTTCTCACCCTTCAGGCGTTGATAATGGAGTGTCGTTCTGATTGCTAACAGTCCAGATTTAGAAAACGAGGGTACCTGGAGACGATTATCTGCTTTTTACATATGAGAAGTCCATATTGCGGAAACGCCGTGTTTGCTATGCCATCTCACCCCTAATTTGACTATAGGGGCAGCCCACGAGTTTCTTACAGTCCCCTTTCAGCCTTGTCAGTCTAAATTTAACTAAATAACAAACACAAATATTTCTAAGTTAGGTTAGGCTAGGCTAGGTTAAGGGAAAATCCCCGGTGTTTGGAGGTTGCTGCCAGCAACCCCTTTCACCCGTATCACCACCATCTTGTAGGGATTCCCACGAGTTGTTATTTTACTTGTTCGCAGTCTGGACACTGGATATTTAGGTGGCCATAACATTTTAAGTATGTTCATAAACTGGCTGAATTTTTCCCCGTTCGCAATCAGGATACAACCGATATTGGTGTGTGTATATATATATATATATATATAGAAAGAGAGAGAAAGAGAGAGAGAGAGCTCATCTAGGCTACATCAATCGTAGCCCAGTAGTGGAAAGATTAACCAATTTAACGTTGCCCAGGAGACGCGGACCCCGAATGTACTAATCGTACATCCTTTCCGTGGCTGCTTTTTCATGTCCCGATGAGACGAAATGATGATGATAGTGATTATGAGGGTGTGGAAACAGTGGGAATACTTAAACCAAACTTAAGCCTAGCTAACCAAATCCTGGTGCCCTTTGGGGTGATTCACCTTTCGGGAAAGATACCTAAAATACCAGCCGGGAATAGAACTCTGTACCCCTAGTCTCGTAGCCAGGTGCAATCACCTCTATGGTACATGGTGATAAGGTTTTTTAATTTTTTTAAATTTGGATGATATATAATTATAAGATGGTGATTGGCCTTGTTTGTTTGTGATACATGATTATTTGTTTACAATCTTGGATGAGTAATGAATGGGATGATTTATATTTTATGTAACTCACTAAGCAAGCCACTCGAGCTGGTTTAATCGGGTGTAGGTTGGTATTCAAGTGCAATCTCGAGAAGGTTGAAGTAGTCAATATGGTTCCTGGGTTATTTGGTGGTATATTGTAGAATGGGAAGAGTTGATCTTGTCTGTTTCTATGTGGTCCTCGAAGTTCAGGGAATTTAATTTTTTTTAGTAGGGTTGAATTTAAAGGAAGTGTACCCGCATTTATGGGGTGGGAGAGTGGAAAGTAATTTATTTAAAACCACTCTCAATACACCCAAGCGGTATTTGAACCCCAAACTCCCCATCATCGGCAGTCTAGTCTATTACGAAAGTGACGCCGCAGGGATGGAAAATTTTTGGCACGCATGCCACACAGTTGAATGCGAACACGATTTGGGTTGCACGCCAACATTAAAATAAAAAACAAATAATACTTTAGCCAACGTGGTATAATTTTTTTTAAGTACTTCGATAGCCCTGTCTTTCAATCTCATGTCACAGTGAACTTTGTGAAGTAAACGGTTAAAAATTGTCTTGGATCGTGCTTAAGTGCATCTCATGAGCTGTTGAAATCAAATTATGAAACGAACATAAAAATCTTGGCTAGCAAAATACAACACGTTTCAAAACAATACGGAAAATATTATGTATGTTTTTTGAGATTAACAAATATATCAATTTATCGCATTTTTTTGCCACTGAATGTGTTACTTTCAATGTCTTTACTTTAAATTATTGAAAATAATATTGTCTAATTATACACTCAATTTTAAAATTTAATAAATTTTCCTTTTTTTAACATGTAGACATTATTAAAATATTTACAATATGGTTTGAGTTATTAATCACATTTCATAATATGTATCAATTTCTAATTTTTAAATATTAATTTGAAAAAATAAATGGCACACTAGATTAAATCAAAATTTAACTAGTCCTTAAGTGGCACACTGGTCGGAAAAGGTTTACCATCCATGCCTTAGACCATGCGACCACCGAAGTGAGTCGAGGAATGTTTTCTCTATGAAAACAGTACTCTAGTTTGGAGCTAACTTACTTGGAAGCATCCTGGAGGTTCCGTCGTCAGCCTTGAACTCCCAATGGATACTGGGGATCGGGTAGCCCTTTACCTCGCAATCCAGGGCGAGCCCTTGACCCAGAGAACTGCCAATATCTTGAGGACCAGAGATGATCCAGGGAACTGCAAACAAACATTGCTTTATCGACTGTTTCATGGAGTATTAACTGTCTGACATAGCTTTTATATATAATGTTCGACCGGGAGATATATAATATAGTAGCTAGTTCGGGCGTTTGTGTATGTAGACATTTTGCCGTTCTGTGGGAACAGAACCGGAATGGCGAACCGAACACCGAACTGCGCAAAGTGCTGCAACATTCCAGCGAAACTGGAACAAAGCCGCGGGTATTCCCCCGATCCATCCAATGTCGGTATTTAGACGAACCATCAAATAGAGGTGTGCGAACGTGTTTCAACAGTGTGGACGAGTAAGAGAACATTTCGACGAACATAAATTTTTCATCAACTTAAAGATGAGAATAAAACGTTATCTTTGATTTACAGTTCATTGAGTATTGTTTCTAGAATTTAAAAAGGTAGATTTGAAACATAAATATTTTCAGGCAGGGGTGTTGGAACCATCCGTTGGGTGGTTGGAGGGGAGGTCCATTATTCTAAAAGAGTGATTACTTATTTTATAAAAAGTAATTACAATTTTAAAATATTTATTAAATCTGAGTAGTTGGTAGACCAAAATATTAATGAAAGAATCTCTGTACAAATGT
Source organism: Timema douglasi (assembly GCA_901482245.1). Classification (NCBI taxonomy): domain Eukaryota; kingdom Metazoa; phylum Arthropoda; class Insecta; order Phasmatodea; family Timematidae; genus Timema; species Timema douglasi. The sequence continues at coordinate 150,859 of CABEEJ010000713.1, read as the reverse complement.
ATGTTTTTACTTTGCTTTTTCAAGGCTAGATGGATGCAAGTTTATCCGGCTGCCGATTCTTGTTGATATGTATTATTATCCTTGGGTTTGGCCGATACTAACGGAAAAATCGCGAACCGAACACCCCCATCACGTGTCACTGTTCACCGCGCAGTTCGGCGTACGGTTCACTCTTCGGTTCGTCATTCCGTTCGCTGGTGTGTAGAGGTTGTCCACACATCATACACACAGTGAGATGATGTGATGATAGTGATCTAAAAGGTGTGGAGCCAGTAATAATCTTTAACCTAACTTAAACCTAATTAAACGAGCCCTTGTGACCGTTGGGGTAATTATTCCCCTTTCGGGAAAAATACCCATATTACCACCAGGCGTGGATTCAGGAGGAGGAGGGGGGGGCTCAAAGGGTAATGTGACCCCCCTGTTGAAAATTAGAAAACTAATACAAAAAACAAAATTAAAATTAAAATTTTAGAAAGAAAATACAACACAAATAATTTATACAATTTTTTTTTATCTTCGTACGCGCAGACACCTCTTAATTCGGGTCCACCCGTTCGTTATTCGTCCACGTTTACTCAACTTTTGATATGACTCACAAAATTGTGGAAAAAATATTCGTTTTCGTGTACGAATATTTGTCGTGCATAGTAAGTAAAGAACATTTTTCCTCGTAGAAATGGTAGACTACCACACATCAAAGAAGACTAATAAACGCCGGCAAGCAGTTCAGCCACTAATACCGAATATAAATTATGGGCCAGTTTCATAGTCAAATTTAGTACGCCTCAAGTGCGGCGCTACACTAAGTACATGACGACACCTACCTAAAACATAATGAAATGGGCCAGTTTCCTATGCGAGAACGGCCCATTCCACTCGAGTTTAGGTATGTGTCGTCTTGTATTTAGTGTAGCGCCGCACTTGAGGCGTACTAAATTTGACTATGAAACTGGCCCTATGTGTGGACAGAAGAGTGGTGGAACTGTGGGGGACTCTGCCCCCCTGGAACAAACCCTCTCCCCCAGATATATTTTAAATCCTCCGATATTATCGAATATGGAGCTGAAAGATGTCCTTAAATCAAACTCCAAACGACTTCTAGATGCATTCTACGGTCAACAATCTGCCGTAAAAGACTGCATCAAATAACTAATAGATTATAGCAGCGGTTCCCAAACTTTCTCGACTCACGAACCCCTTTCACAAACATCTGAGTTGCAGGAACCCCTTGATAAATATCCATAGCCACGCACTTAATTGTATACAACTTTTTTTTTTATGAAATGTAGTTATTAATTGTAATCAAATTATTTAATATCTTTAAATTAACCTACTATAGCTCCGGTAGTTAAGTTGGAACACTCCACCAAATATAATGGAATAATATTGAAACTACTTGGGTACAATTTCAAATAACTATACATTTATTTAAAAATTAAAACTGAAATTAAATTAGCAAAGTACTGTAATAACATTTTCTTATCTTTACTGTCACAATATTATCACATTTCACATGGGTTTTTTTTTAAATTGTACTGGAAATTACTGCTTTTACATAACTGAAGTAGCCTCCTTTAATCACAAAATTCCATGTCAATATAAGTTTCAAAAATTGTTTAAAAATTTTAACAGCTACTCACATTTTCACGTGATAAATAAAGTCTTAAGTCACTTTCAATACTGAGCCTGTTTCTGTATTTATATTTTTAAATATGCATATGAAGAACATATTTTCTCGCTAAAATACATAAAATAAAATGGTACCAAACCTGTAATAGCTTTATTCACTAGCATTGGGAATTCCTCCCTTAAACGTAACCATAAACCATTTAATACAAAGATTTATAGCTTTTCTTTCATTAAAAATCAGTGGAAATTTCCAGGAGCTGCTCTTTTTCACTCATAATTAATGTGGAGGATTCCAAAACTTCTGTCTCTTACAGGTGATTGTGAATACAATTGTTATTAATGGACATGGCTGGGAAATATTCTCTGAAGGTTCTTCCCAGTCACTTCTATAGTTCTAAGTGTTCTATAGCCATGTTCTTAACATTTTCGTCCAAAGAAAGCTTATTTTCTACCATAATGTCGTGAAGGTTATCGAAGCACTCCATTTTATTGCTAATTAAACACGTTTCCCAAAATTTAATATTTTTTATGAACCATTCGATACGGTCTTGCACAGTAAAAACATTAATATTCGACACCTGAAGAGATAGGTTTAAGCTGTTCATTTTTGAGAAAATGTCTGCCAGATAGACCAAAGCCTGGAGTCACATTTTATCTTGCATGCATTTTGCTTCGTGAAATGGATGGTTGATAAGAAAAACGAAAATTTAGTGTTTAAGTTAAAACGATCTTGTAAGAGTTCTACCTTGAGACTTCAGTGTGAGACCAAAAACAGTTTTTAATGCTTTCCATTTCCTCACAAAGTGCTGAAAAAATCCGCCATTACAGAAATATTTTGGTGAACCCCTTGGAAGATTTTTCTAACCCTTAGGGGATTCATGAACCACAGTTTAGGAAACGCTGGACTAGAGGTATCTAACTGGTGGAAAAAGTTAGAGGAGGAAAGCTCTAAATAGCTTCCAAGGTCATCAAAATTTCAAAAATGTCTAGGGGAGAACAACTCCAAATAGCTTCTAGATGCATGATATTTTGAAGAATTTTCAGGCGTGGACCACCACAAATAGTCTAGTATCTGAAATAATTAAATTTTCAAATGTTGTCAGTGGAAGACCATCTCAAAGATTATCTTATAAAGGTATCTAAATATCGTAAGAAATTAAGATGAGGATCCCTCTAAATAGCTTCGAGGGGCATACAAATTTCAAAAATGTCTAGGTGAGGAACACTTTAAATGGTTTACAAAAGAATCTAATTTTAAAAAATCAAGGCGAAGACTACTCATAGCTTCTAGAGTGAACTATTTTTCGAAAAATTGTTGAAGGAGGTTTACTCCAAATAGTTATTAAAAACTTCTGATTTTAAAAGATAGGAAAGGATGACCACGGTTTAAAACAGACATAAGATCAAATATGAATGAGAAACTATTAAATGCTTCAAACAGAAATCTTCCATTGTAAGTAACTGTGTTATTTCTAATTATGGCCCTCCTATGAAAATGATCTGGATCCACCCCTGTTACCATCCAAGAATTGAACTCAGGACCCCTAACATAAATATTTTCAGGCACAGGGCAGGTTATTTGACCTCGGTTCCGAGTTATAGTCATGTTTATACTCTGGTAATGTGGAGTTTATTAACATTGTATGAAGTATTCTTTAAATTAAAAGATGGTAACTGGACACGGGAATCTAATCCGGGAGCTTTGGTTTTAGTACGTCATTGCTCTAACCACTTAGCTATCAAGGAATTGGCCTGTACTCAAGGTCATTCTTCACTCATATTTTAAGGCAGACTCTGTGATGGACGTGCGGAAATCCTTAAATTAGTTTGAGTCCACTTAAAGGCAGGTGAAACCATAAGTAAAATGCTATTCACTTTTTGCGTGACAACCTTTTGAGTTAGTGATCTAATAAGGAATAATGTGAAGACTATCGTATTTAATTATTAAAGCTGATTGACAGGTCCCCAGTACTTGAGATACAGGGTGTTCGGAAAGCTGCTAGCCCAACTGCAGGGATTCCCCTTGTTACGACTATGTTACACACCTGAACGGCAAGGTCCCCAGTGCTTGAGGTACAGGGTGTTCGGAAAGCCGCTATCCGCCACCTCCTGATTCATCTGGCACACAGAGTCGTAGGTCCTGTTATTGGAACCACATGCCACTTGCGTCTCCTTGCACACGCACAACGCTTCAGGTTCATCCTGAAAATAATAATAATAACATCATACTTGTTACTGGAAAAGTGAAAATAGTATTTATTATTATTATTATTATTATTATTATTATTATTATTATTAGCACAGCGTCTTATTACCCGTTCGGGTTAGACGCACTTACGCTAATGTGTAATGATAGGGTGATTCTGAGATTAAATGGAGGACCTACAGTTTAACGTGGGATCCGAACCACGGTGGAGGCCTGGTATTCCTCATATTCACAATATACCTTGTCAGAGGTGAAGGAAGGGTTTGGTAATCAGATAAATCTGTGCCGGGACCAAGGATTGAGCCCCGGACCCCCAGAACAGAAGTATAACACCTTACCCCTATACCACCAGGTCACCCGAAAATATTAATCTTGTTTTACATTTTAATACCAAAAGTCATGATTTTTAAACACATTAAATATAATTGTGACCTTTTAAATTTTAAATACAAAACTAGGGTTATAAGTGAAGTCAACAATCGCCACTCTTACAACTACAGAACAATTTAAATAATTGAATAAATGCACATAAACAAGAAACTAAAATAAATTAAGAAAAATAAAAAATAAACTTTTTAAGCTATAAATAAATGTGCAAACACATTTATACAATCAAATGAAAGCCATGATAGCATAATGTTACAATAAAGAATAGATTACTAACCAACATTTTAAAAGAAGGTTTTAACTAGTGGCCATATGGTAAAAGGCGTCACTCTTGTGTTCAACGAAACTGACGATTACAGGGAGGTCGGGGTTTAATCCCGATCGGGTGTATTAAGGTTTGTTTTTTTTTAAATTGTTTTCCATTCTTCCTCTACGCAAATTCAGGCATACCTAATTTAAATTCAAGTTTCCTCATCCCTAACTCATTAGAGTAATTAATACGTATGAGTATAGCCTGAGCAGGTAGTTAGAAACGTTGCTAAAAACAATATATTTCAAACATACATGCATTTGCTCTACTTGTACTCAATCTGTGTTCATAAACGTTGGGGTAAATAACTTCAACGTATCCTAAGTAGATATTTGGAAGAAGCATTTATTTAATTTTGAAATGCCTTTGGTATTGATCGTCCCAACCGTAAAAAGGATTTATAAACTTTGAATATAATTATTTTAGCATGCGTCTTACCACCCGCTAGGGATTTGCGCCCATATACTAACTATACTAACGAGCTAATGACTATGAAGGTTTAATTTGGAGAAAGTGCACCCATATTGCGTGTAGGTAAAGTGTAAAACAAACCACTTAGGAAAAAACCCTGTCGGTACACCCGGCCGGGATCAAACATTAATATCCCCATCTTAGGCAGTCTTGGTCCATTACAAGAGTAGTACCTTAGACCAGATAAACTGTTAATCATATTAATTGGGAAAATTAACCTTATTAATTTGTATACTGATTGCCAAATCCTTCCTTCACCTCTGACAAGACGTGTACTAATCACAACTTATGAATGTGTGGAGTGCCAGGCCCCCGCCGTGGTTTGGATCCCACGTTAAACTGTAGGTCCTCCATTTCATCTCACAATCACCCTACCATTACACATTAGAATAAGTGCGTACAAACCGAACGGGTAGTAAGATGCGGTGATAATAATAATAATTAATTTGTGTACATATATGCCTTTTTAAGTAGTAGGCCTACTACTAGTTACAACAGTTTTAGTTACTATCATAGCGACAAAAAGTGGCCTTTAGCGTCGGGAAAAAGCCCTGAATAGCCCTTTAAATCGGTAAACAAGAGTTATAGTATATAATAAAAGTGTAAGTAATCTTATATTTGTATGGCTCTATGCTCTTAATAAAAGGTCCCATACCCCGTAGCAAGATCAGACGTCACGTTGCCACGCTCTGGTGAGATACATTAACTTGTATGTAGAATAGTTTTATACTAAGTTAGTAAATATAACTCTTAGCCATTTAAAAAACATGTGACACAAATGGTTTCTTAAAACTTAATTTTTAATATATTTTTTACCACCGCATCTTACTACCTGTTCAGGTTATGCGCTTTATATGATTATTACTCTAATGGGGTAGGGATGAGGAAGGAACCATTTAAGAGGCAATATACCTGCATTTGCGTGTAAGGAGGGTATGAAACCATTTTATGGAAAATCACCCTTAATAGACCTTACCGGGATTCGATCCCCGATCTCCCCGTTATCAGCAGGCCAGTCTAATACGAGAGTGACGTCTTATACCACTCAGCCACTGAACTGGGTTTCATTTTAAACATTGTATTGATTTATTGGTATGGCTAAAATAATGTGCACTAGGTTTTCTTCAATTTGAATTTTAAAATAATAACGTCGGGTTGTTTAAGTTAGTTTATATGGCAAGATCTAACTATGTGCCAAATTTCAATACTGAAGGTCATAAGGAAGTAGTAGATGAGTATGTCACATAAGTTGAGTAATTTTTTTATACACAAAGACAGATGTAACTTTCAATTCTGTTCCAGCTGACAAAAGCAAATAGGCCTCACTATAGTCTGATCTCCATAAAACGAAACTTATTTAACAGTTCGACTTCAAAATACTACCGAATCTGTTTTCATGCCACAATGAAAGCCGGGCTTTGTTCAACTGTCAACTTTAAGGTCGGCGATAAGGGAAAGAGAGTTAAAGATCATATTTTTACAGTTTTTATATCATTAAACCTCTCTGGTCAAATAAAATATTTAATAAGTATTTTTTTATCTCTATGTGTTTAGCCCACAATCGAGCCATACTAATGGAGTGGCCACCGTCTGTTGGCGAAGATCGTGCCAACTTCTGTGTGTGGAGGGCGTCATGTGGTTGGAAAAACGAACCCTCCGGCCGTTAATCTCAGGTTTCTAGAGTGAAGCCACCCTTTTAGATTTAAGTATCTTCTCAACTGTCCTCACGAGGATGAGTTGACTACGTTCAAGACCCACTGCTTCACGGAAAATCTGGAAGTGCCGGGGATCGAACCCTGGACCTATGGATCTGTAGCCAAGAAATCTGGCTGGCCACTAGACCGCAAACAAAACTACACCCATGGCAAATATTCAGAAATGGTTGTGTTTATTATGTGTAGAAAATTAAACTAAATGTACCTACTGAGCTATTTTGTAATTATATTTTGCCCCCCAAAAAATGTTGTTTGTTATAAAAAGTGCAAAAACTACTGGCCTTGACTCCTGTACGATTCCACCCAGCCCAAACGGATTGATCCAAATTTGCCAAAATTAGATAAATATAAACCTGACACTTTAGTTCAATCGGTACTTATCTGTCCACTGAGCTAAGTGTCCCGGGTTCAATTCCCGACAAGGCCCGAAAATGTTTAATTAGTGAAAGGTAGGTTTACACTTTCACATTGATGAATTAATGGCTGGGGACTGGATGTTGTTCCTGTCCTAGTCTTAAGATAGTTTAAAAGGCACATGAAGCTACGACAAGGCTTAGCAAACCGGCAGGGGGGAAATACAATTGCCTGAATAAAAAACTGACCTAGGTCACAGGCTGGAAACAGTAATGGATGTAAAGTAAACATTGATAAAATAAAGAACAGGGACTGGATGTTGTACCTGTCCTAGTCTTAAGATAGATTATAAGGCATATGAAGTTAAGGCAGAACTAGCCAGCCGGTAGTGGTAAAATACAATGGTCTGTGTCTTTTCTGGTATTACTTCTTTATTCTGTCAAAGCTTTTATTCCCTTTCACCCTTCACCTACAACCACACTTTGTTGTGTCAATAAGAAAGATGGGAAAGAAAACTAGGAAACTTCTTATCTCAAAGTAAAGAGGAAATTTCGCTTCTAGTTCTCGAATATGTTGAAACTGTTTGTTGTGAGCCTATCAACAAATTGTTGTGTTTGTTAAATCGAGCCTAGTTTCAGATTTTCGCAAATACACTAAAATGTCGTTTAAAATGAATTAATATCACACTATCACACATTTTTATATCAATAAACTCTAAATACAGGGTTGTTTAGAAGAAGAGCCCTTTAGGAATATTTCGAATTTATTTATTTTGGTTTGGAACGGGTGACCTGGCGGTCTAGGGGTAAGGTGTCAGACTTCTGTGCTGGCGGCCGGGGCTCAATCCTAGGTCCCGGCTAAGATTTATCTGATTACTAAACCGCCCCTTCACCTCTGACAAGACATCTTGTGAATGTGGGGAATGCCAGGCCTCCACCGTGGTTCGGATTCCACGTTAAACTGTAGGTCCTCCATTTCATCTCACAATCACCCTACCATTACACATTAGCGTAAGTGCGTATAACCCGAACGGGTAGTAAGACGCGGTGCTAATAATAATAATAATAATAATTTTGGTTTGAACCATATTTTTGAATAGCACTTAGTAGAATGAAATATAGCGTTAGAGCTGAAAATCTGCGTGGCAATTTCTCGTTTACTGAGATAGTCCCCTTAATCTTCTATTTATAAAAAATTGTTCCCATGACAAAAGGGATTGATAATAAAAAACAGAAATGTTCCTCTCTAGTTTCAATGTCAGCTTTTTTTTTTCTTCATGCGGATTGAGTTTCAAGGTCGACAGTTTGACATTAATTAAATGTTTCATCAACGTGAAACAGACAGCTGTAATATCAGCCGGTCGTCGACGTGAATGAAGGGAGTTATCTCATGAATTGAGGGGGTGAGAATGGGGGACCGCTTGGGATTATGATGAAAACCGCTTCCCACCGTCTCATATGTTGGCAGACATGGTGATTGATGTGACCGCTTCTTTCAGAGGGTTGGGTAACCAAACCAACAAAAACAACAGTTTGGTAAAAAAAAAACACTTTGTGGTAGTTTTCATAGGAAACGATTGAGAAGAATTTTTATTTTTTGCCTCATCTCACTTACTACCCGTTTGTGTCTGGACTTACTTTTATCAGACTTAGTCTTATGGTTCCTGGATATGTATTAATCTGATATATTAATATTTATATCTGGTGGATAAGTTAAAAGTGCGTCTTATTACAGCCAGATAGCATTTATCTGCAATATAAAATGTATTTATCCATCACATTTTTATCGGGAGGTTTAAGTAACCAATAACTTTTATCTAGAAGTTAAAATGGTTGTCGCCGTAGTGACGCATTGTTTTTAATGAGATATCACCAATCAGAATCTGTTTTTAGGTTAAAATCTTGGTTCGCGGTTTAGTAAGCACAGGCCCGGGCTCTATCTATACTAAGTTAGAACATTTAACTCACGCTATTATATAAACTGACAAGCTATTTGTAGAGCTATATTTATATAAGAACAAATTATCACAATGTGAGCACAACAAATGAAATTGTGTAAACCTTGTACCCAACCATTGCCCATATTTTTGCAGACACCATTAGTACTTGCAAGACATCTTAGCTTCTGCGCCCACGCGACACCATCTGTTTCCTCGCACTTGTTTAACCGCCATTATTTAACAAATGTTGAGCGTTCTCACCACTCGATAGGTTGTAGCGGTAGCAGTAGGGCTTATACGCGTACCAGTAAAAACAGTACCAACCTTGCGTGTTCTGAATAAAAATATATTTATCCTACAGTTATCTGGCAGATAAATTTAGTTCATAAGACGCGTAAAACATTAAAGTGTCTGATAGCTTTTATCTGGTAGAAAACTTTAACCTCTCAATAGCAATATTTATCCGGTAGTCATAAGACTGGCCCTTAAAATTAAAGAAACGCATAGTGTGGAACAAATCAACGAGACTGGATAAAAAAATATGTTAGTAATTAGGCACTCCACATGTGAAAAACGTGGCCCCGTGTACTGAGCCAAGGAATACGTCACTAATCTAGTTTTTGAATCTGGTGTACGATTGATTGACCAACCGTTGCATCTCGTCTGCCTGTCCCGGAATAACTGGCAAATACGTGGACCAATTTTAACGAAATTTGGCAGTGACATTCTTTGAACATATGCCGAATAACGTTTGTACATAGTTTTTTCAATCTGTTAATCCGTTTCAATATGGCTGCTGCTCAAATGGTATTTTGTTTAAATTCTCATCTTAAGTGATTTGAATTTATAATTGTAGGCTATCGATCGAGTACTTAGGCTGTACTTTAACAAATGTTAGCACATATTGCGGATGCAAACAGCGGTTATTTGCTATGAATATAGTGCGCTATTGAATATAGATTATTAGTTATTTTTCAGTATAGCTTGGTTACCAAGGAAAATTATCAACCTAAAACTAAATTAGAAGTTAAAAGAGATATTTCAACTTGAAATCCAAAACGACTGAAATAACGATAAGAACATGGAGGGAGCGAGGGCAACCTTTCAAAGAACTACCAGATTGCGACTGAACGAACCACACTGAGCATTATAAACACATTTCCTCCGATACTGGATGTACATTTACTTCACAGGTTTCTAGTTACAATTTCAATCTCAACACTATAAATTCGTTACTATAGGTGGATTAAATAAAAATTAGCTTGGTCATATTACATTTTGCTATCTCGGATTTATTTTATTTTAATCCAATTTTATTGATTTATTATTTCTAACTGATAAAAATAGAAATCAATTGAAAGAGCAAAAATAAGACAAAAAATTAAGCTATTTATATAAATTATAAAGATAATATAATTAAGTTTACTTGTCATAAAGAGTATATGGACTTTTTAGCAAAATTGTTAATAAAAAGGTGACCTGGCGGTCTAGGGGTAAGGTGTCAGACTTCTATGCTGGCGGCCGGGGTTCAATCCTCGGTCCCGGCAAAGATTTATCTGATTACCAAACCCTTCCTTCACCTCTGACAAGACATCTTGTGAATGTGGGGAATGCCAGGCCTCCACCGTGGTTCGGATTCCACGTTAAACTGTAGGTCCTCCCTTTCATCTCACAATCACCCTAACCATTTCACATTAGCGTAAGTGCGTATAGCCCGAACGGGTAGTAAGACGCGGTGCTAATAATAATAATAATGTTAATAAAACAAGAATTAAGTAAAATCATTGATTGTGATAAGGAATAGAGATGTGCATTGAGTCTAAGGATTGTGATAAAAGAAATTTTTGAATAAAAGTTAAAATATAATGTCAAGTATTATATTTTAACTTTTATTCAAATTTTTTTTATCACAATCCTTAGACTCAATGCACATCTCTATTCCTTATCACAATCAATGATTTTACTTAATTCTTGTTTTATTAACAATTTTGTTAAAAAGTCCATATACTCTTTATGACAAGTAAACTTAATTACATTATCTTTATAATTTATATCAATAACTTAATTTTTTGTCTTATTTTTGCTCTTTCAATTGAGTTCTATTTTTATCAATTAGAATATATATTGTTCCTTACTACAACTAATTATGTTTTTTATGATTTATTTTTTTGTTATTGAAAATTTGTGACGAGCACTGCCAACCAATCATACCTGGATATTCAGCACCCAATTTTATTTTATTTTGTTCATTTTAATTCATAAAATTATTGCTAGGTAGTTGATACTGTGACAGAAATGGTCAAAAACAGGAGGAAGAAAACCAACAATTTGGCAAACGTCAGGCAATTCAAATAAATAGGATTTATTTTAAACGTAGTCAAGCTTTGCAAGTTCCACTTTGATACAATAACTCAATTATGCCAACCAAACTAGCTTAATGTCCGTTCTTCACACGGAATATTGTGTTATTTATTTTTGGATGAAAATGAGGAATTTTTGTTTGAAGCTCAATGGAATGGTTCTTAACACTACCCAAGAAACACCGCGAGGAGGTTACCATGTATCGTTTCTCATGGGGAGTTTTAGTATCGGCAGGCCCCCTTTCCTACTGCCTGAAGCGTTATCAGCTGAGCGTGGCTGAACAGATCCCCCCTACCACCTCTCCCCACCACCACACACCACCACGGGCCGGGCCCTCTCACTCACACAGACACTACACACACCACAAAATTCAGCAAAATATAAACTACAGACTTCTACCGTCTCTTGGAGTTGCATATTAAAACGTAATTACATATTTCAATTAATTGTCTGTATTCGTTTTTTTCCAGCCCTTAGAATGGGGTTAAAAATAATTGATATAATTTCTCAAAGGCATTATTAGAACAACCTTATAGGACTATTACCCTTTAAACGCTTAAAAATAGTCTATAAAGCAATATTGTTGATTAAGATAGCTACCCCGATTTCACCCCCTTAATCACAAAATATCGGAATGAAACATATTTACTTTCCCTAATTAGCTTATAAGGAACGTCCGTGGCAAATTCCAGCCCTCTAGCTTCGTGGTTAGTGTGAGAATTAGTGATGAATGAGTCAGTCAATCAGGGCTTTCGCTTTTATATAGAGAGAGATAGCTACTAAGTCTAGGATGAATAAATATTAATTGTACAGATGGGTTGAATATATAGTTTCAGAATCCGAATTTCAAATCCAAATTTGAATCCTTGATTCTTTCAAAAAGTACACTTTTAGTTAAAGTGAAAACCAGCTTCGGTGGCCACGGGTTCTAACGCGCTACTCTGGGGCAGTAGACTGGACTGCCAATGACGTGGAGATTGAGGTTCAAAACTAGTTCGGGTGTACTGAGGGTGGGTTTTCCAAATTGGTTTTATACTTTCCCTTCACGCGAATGCGAGTACACTTCCTCTTAATATAATCTTCCTAATTCTTAAAAAAAACATTAGTATAATTACTACCTAAGCATATAACCCAAACGGGTATTAAGACGTGGTCATAAAAAAAAAGTTAAAGTGAACAAATTTAAAATATAAATTTGGAAAATGTTGTTTAAGGCTTGGCACCACTAACAAAATAAATATATTTTGTTGTCATGTCTAAAACGTAATAAAAAACAAGTGAAGTAATGGCTCGCCTCAGGACCCGATACTCGTGGGTTCAAACCCAGCTGCGGTAGAAGGATTATTCTAGAGCGGTAAAACACAACTTCCTTCGGAGTGGAAGTAAAGCCGTCGGTCCCATGTCAATTGTGGTTTGTAGAAGAATATTGGAAGATATGTTAAAATACCTTTACCGGCAAAATTAGTAGTTCCTTTCACTCTCGCTCATAGAAATTGTCGTGCACTGATATAATCAGTCGGTTCATAAAGTCCACGTGAAATACCTTAACCATACAAAAATAAACAAATATAATACTTTTTAGGTACTTGAAGGGAATAATAGTGACTACGGTCTAGACAACTGAGATTAACCTTAGTTTAACTAATTAAAATCCTTATAAATTAATGTTTAGAAATTTAGTGTGTAAAGTGTATATTATAATGTATTACAAAATTTAGTACACTTCTTTAGAAATAATCAAAACCTAAATTTACCTCCATTTAAATGGTTTAAATCCTTAAATTAATTTTTATAAATTTAGTTTGTAAAGTGTATATTATGTATTACTTTTTAGAAACTTATATCCATAAAAATCAGCACTATCTTTATCAGCAGATGGCGGCCACTTTGTTGGTATAAACCCTCCAATTAGGCTCCTGAAGGTGGGATGAATGGGTACGCCGGAAAAGGCTAGTGTTTTTCCAGTTTTTATGGCCTTTCTTTTAGATCCACACACTCTACCTTAATAAATTTGCTTTGTCACTCAATCCACACTCATGCTCTCAACATACCCAAATCAACGTACGACGAATCTTTCACATGGGCTTATTGGATTCTCCTTCTTTTCGCATTCGTTACTGACTTTGTCCATACGAGTTTCTGGCTAGTAGAATGCATTGCAAAAACACAAATTATCTTTCAGTATGGTAAAAAAAAAAGTTATGTAAGTTAAGCTTGTTTTGGATTAAATTTTCGCCTGTATCATTTGAGTTTTTATATAAGAATACAAACAGCAAATTGTATACGTTAAACTCACACTTTTTTTAAATAATATATGTGTTTTTTTGTATGTACTATTTGCACTATTAATCATATCCAACAATAAATTTGTCTTGAAAAATTAACTATGCCCACCGCAATTCTGTTAATTTTGAATGTGCTTTAGAGTACAAACTTTAAACCTCTGATCTACACGTTCAGATATACCAGACAGGTGCCCCTGTGAAGGCTGACCTCAAAGGTATTCCTATAGGTGGGAAGCGGCGTTAGCCCTATATTAATTGTCATAATGGTCAACCTGATAGACATAAATAACCTTATATAATACTTAAAAATGTTACTAAATCCAGGCCTACTTTTTTGTAATACATTCATACGCTAAGTAATTTGTTTTTTAAGACATTCCCCTTGACAAAAATTTGTCAATTTTCTTCAACCGAAGATAAACTTTGTTCATTGTTCGGTGACCTGGCGGTCTAGGGGTAAGGTGTCAGACTTTTATGCTGGCGGTCGGGGTTCAATCCTCGGTCCCGGCATAGATTTATCTGATTACCAAACCCTTCCTTCACCTCTGACAAGACATCTTGTGAATGTGAGGAGTTCCAGGCCTCCACCGTGGTTCGGATTCCACGTTAAACTGTAGGTCCTCCATTTCATCTCACAATCACCCTACCATGACACATTAGCGTAAGTGCGTATAACCCGAACGGGTAGTAAGACGCAGTGCTAATAATAATTTATTGTTCGTTACTCTAAGTTTATTTTTTGTTCACACTTATAAGGTTTTCCCCCCGCCATGATATTTCGACAATATCCTGACCCAATCAACTATACTCCGAGTAGCCCAGTTCAGTCCGGGCAGACTGTCTCTGATGCAGGAAGCGGTGCAGTGAAAGGGAGGATTGTTTCTTGATTAGTTAAATTACAACCTTG
>CABEEJ010000713.1:95583-134181 GCA_901482245.1 Timema douglasi | reverse complement strand
GTAACCTCACTTTAATAATAACAACAATCGCCTTGAAAACAATATTGCGGAGTGTTTAACGTTGTTAATGTGGACGTTATGTTTGCTAACCGGAAGGTAGACCTCACGTTAACTTTACGAGCACATTTACGTGAACATTAGCGCTAACCAAACATTGTGAAATCAAAAGTAGTGGTCGTTATCGCTTAACCTCATGTTAAGCCCTAACGAATAGAATAACATGACACTGTAAAATTGGGCCTAATAATTTTAATTTCCATCGAGCCTTCTCTCGTGTTCAAAAGGTATAAGGCAGGAGGTTAATCTCGTGCTAGTTTTAATTCATTCATGTAAGCAATATATTTTGTCAATCTTTTGAGTCTTCTAAATTCGCAAATATATCAAGTACTTACAAATAATATTTGAGTGTGACCAAAATTACTTTGATCAAGTTTTATCGGCAACGTAATAAAATGAAATAATTTAACATGGGAATGTATATATATATATATTTTTTTTTTTTTTCTAGAACTCTGTGGACATTTACGCTTGGAGTAAGGTTGGATTTAAGGAATAAATATAATGTGTAGAAAAAACCAAAAATATAATTGAGAAACGGTAATTGATCGCGTGACCTTTGTGATAAGTTTATAAGTCTTATTAGAACACAAGGTAGCCGACCCCTGGTCTAAGGCGTCACTCTCACAATGGCATGAATATCAGGGTTAGAATCCCTGTCGGGTGCACTGAGGGTGATTCGAGCAAGTGCAGGTACACTTCCTCTAAATTCAACCTTAACTATCCCTAGCCTATCAGTGTAAGTAGTAGCCTACACAGTATACAGTGTATTACCCTAACGTGTAGTAATACGAGGTGCTAAATATATATAATTAATTAATTTATGAATGTATTATATTAGAATATAAATATAGTAATAGATAAATATAATTAATATATAATTAATTATATATGTATTAATTAATCATTTAATATATATTAATAATATGAATATACAGTATATATTTTTCAATAATAATAGTATATGTATATATGAATATATTATATAGATTAATAATACTACATGTGAATATATGTATATATTAACGATGTTAATATTATATTAATATCATTGTAATATTATAATATATAGATATGCGTGCGTGTATTAGTGTGTTTTTTGTGTTCTCAACATTAATAATATTTTACTATATTATTATTATTTACTCGAGGTATTTAACGTGCACTTTACAAGCCGAATGATTATATCAGCACACGAGAATGTCTATGAGCGAGCGCGAAAGGGCCTACCAATTTACCCCGGAGAGGTATTTTCACATAATTTGCAAGGTTATTTTACATCCCCTAATTGTCATGGAACCGATGGATTTACTTCCCCTCCGAAGGAAGTTGTGTTACAGATTTTTATCGCTCAAGAAAAATCTGTTGATCCAGCTGGGTTTGAACCCAAGAACATCGGATCCTCGGGCAAAAATTTAACCTCAAGACCTCCAAGGTCAACTACTATATAATTAGTGTTACTACCCACTTTGGTGGTCGAACGGTCTGAGGCGTCACTTTCACAATAGGCTGAACTTCCGAGGACGGAAATATCAGGGTTCTAGTCCTGGTTGGGTTTACCGATTAGTAGTGCACCCACGGGGGGGTCTGAGAGGGCTAACGCCCAACCCCCAGCATACACTTTTTTAATTTAGCTACATTAAATGTTTTAGGAGTGGCAATTGACAACACACCTTGTGAAGCAAGTCTCTGAAGGAACACTAAATAGAGTTTCCATTCAGCAATCAGGATTCATTGTATCATTATTGCCAGAAAACCTTCTCAGCTAAGTTCTTACCCTCAGTAAGAAACTACAAACCAGCGATATATAATAGGTATATGTTGTTGCCCGTGTCAATAGTGTAAATAATATACTGGCAAGTGAAAGGAGGAATGCTGAAGAAAACTTCAATAAACTCTTTGACAGTGCGAGAAAGATGGCAGAAGATTTAGGGGCCACCATATACAATCTCAAAGGTGCAACGTTTCAACCGATAGTGAGGAAGAAAATAACCGTCGAGCTGTTTGCTAACCATGGATTGATACCTCCCATAAACATGCAAAGTTTCAGCCGATAGTGAGGAAGAAGATAACCGTCGAGCTGTTTACTAACCATGGATTGCTAACCCCCCATAAACAATCTCAAAGGTGCAAAGTTTCAGCCGATAGTGAGGAAGAAAATACCCCTCGAGATGTTTACTAACCATGGATTGATAACCTCCCATAAACAATCTCAAAGTTGCAACTTTTCAGCCGATAGTGAGGAAGAAAATAACCGTCGAGCTGTTTACTAACCACGGATTGATAACCTCCCATAAACAATCTCAAAGGTGCAACGTTCCAGCCGATAGTGAGGAAGAAAATAACCGTCGAGCTGTTTAATAACCATGGATTGATAACCCCCCATAAAAAAATTCAGATAGATTTTTGAAACATTAATACATTGATAAGTGTTATGTGTTTATTTCCATCTGAACAAACTGCTTTTAAATAATAGGCTGTGCAGTTTGTAAAAGTGGGTGACTGTTACAACGATGATGTTTTAACTACAGTTTTAACTTTAGAACTTTGCCTATGGCATGAAACCCTCAAAGCAGTGTGGACGCAGACGCAATGTAGAGACGCTGGACGCGCACTCTGGTCGCCAGTCGCAGTCGCCTTGAAGGAAATGGCCACATAACAAACTATGGAAACCAGTCCGGTCGCTGGTCGCAGTAGCAAGACGCTCCTAGGGAATCCTACCTTGAATGAGAAGCGCTACGTGGTTTTATCGGCATCTTAATTGTGTTAATACCATTTTCTTTTTTTTTCTTTAATATGTAAAAAAAGAACGCAGTTTTTTTTAATATATTATTTAAAATGGATTAAAATTAAAGTTACAGATCGTGTCGAATTCTGGTCATGTGTGCTTACAGAGATTCACTGGAAGAAAAGTATTAGATAGAACTGAGGTAACACTATTAATTAGTTCCCCATTACAAAGGGGACGTTGATCGGTTATTCAGCCACATGAACCTAACGAAAACCAAGTTGAGAACCCGTATGAAAATAGAAACTTTACATGCAATAATGTGAGTAGGTTCGGCCTTAGAGAAGAAGTAAAATGATCCCATTGGTATATATTTTTAAAATCAAGCCCTCCCTACCCAAAAAACAAATTTTGTGTGCTCCACTGGTACCGAGAGTAGTTTTTCTAAATGGTTTTCCCTCCAAGCAAATATGAATACATTTCGTCCTAATTAAAATTTCTTCATTTTTACTACATTGGCGTAATCACACCAATGCGTATAATCCGAACGGTAATGAAAAGCAAGAAAAAAATGTAATATATATATATATTAAAAATTAGAGCTATAGATATCAAATGACTTGACGTATTAATACGTGAAATTATATCTAGTAGCTTGTATAACTGCCATATAAGTTTCTTCCTATGAAGATTGGACTGTTGGAACTGTCTGCTTCCTTTGAAAGCTTACTATAATCTGGCCAATGTAAATAGAAAAATCCCTCCAATGTGATCAGTTGAGAATGAAATCCAGCTTCCCAATGTTAGATTCTAGTGTGATAACAGTTCAACCAACCCTGCCATTGGAAGAAAAAAGTGTTGAGATTTGTTTTTCGGACGATGTTATTTAGGCGTCACTATTAAAATGTGCAGCTACCGGAGCCTGATTGTGTGTACACACGGCTGGTTCGTTGAGGCTAATCATGTGTTATGCGCATGAGCGGTTATTGAATTAGGAAGCTGCGTGCGCTACAACTGGAGCATGGCGGCAGAGATGATAACGACAGTGACGACAACACGACTTTTTTTAAATGATATATTTTAGTCTCTTTTTTTTCTCCGTTCCCCGCGTCTTACTGCTATCCGCGTATTTATATTATTTAATTGGGAATAGAATATTTATCAAAATATATTATTATTATTACCACCGCGTCTTACTACCCGTTCAGGTTGTACGCACTTTACGCTAATGTGTAATGGTAGGGTGATTGTGAGATGAAATGGAGGACCTACAGTTTAACGTGGAATCCGAACCACGGTGGACATTCACAAGATATCTTGTCAGATCAAAATATAACCTTATAAGTGCATAAAAATTATATTTGGGATGAATAAAGTTAAGAGTTCAATTATTTTTGTTATATATAATTTTGTTTGTTTTCTCTCTTACAGATAGAGAAAGTATTGTAATCGTCAAAAAAAAATTAACTCGAGATTTTGATGAATTTCATCGTTTCATGACACCCCCGAATCTGAAAAAGTTGTTTATGTATTTGTGTCTGTATGTCCGTACCCTGGAGTAGAGCCTAAACTATTTTACCGATTGGTCTAAAACTAGGTATCTTGGGTTTTCATAGGGTTACCCCAAGGTATTTTTGGAATTGGTTATTTAACCCTAAAATTAAGGGTAATTTACTGAAGAATGAAAAGAGAAAAAATTGATTTTATCAAAATCGGTTCTAAAGATTTTGATTAAATTTAATTTCTGAATATTGATCAATATTACAAACAAAATGGTAACTCTTAATTTTTCGTCAAAATGACTTCAAAGGTTCCGCTCTGTTGCGTAAATTCTAGATTTTTTTTATCACATTTTCATAACTTTTTGAGATAAGAAATTACTTATCATTTAAAATATGTATGTTTATTTATAATAAAAATTGCTGGCGGCCGGGGTTCAATCCTCGGTCCCGGCACAAATTTATTTGATTACCAAACCCTTCCTTCACCTCTGACAAGACATCTTGTGAATGTGAGGAATGCCAGGTCTCCACCGTGGTTCGGATTCCACGTTAAACTGTAGGTCCTTCATTTCATCTCACAATCATCCTACCATTACACATTAGCGTAAGTGCGTATAACCCGAACGGGTAGTAAGACTCGGTGCTAACAATAATAATAATAATAATAATATAATAATAAAAATCTTTTATTTGAAACATATGTTTATAAAACCAATAATTTTCAAGCTATACGCAAGTATATCTAATTTTTTAACTGTTCGTACACTAAAGTTAAAGTATTGAGACCGTAAAATAAAATATAGCCCGAGATATTGATGGATGTCGACGTTTCATGACCCCCCTAGCCCTAAAAAGTTGTTTTTGCAATGCCATCTGTCTGTGTGTCTCTCTAACCCTAAAATTATGAGTAGTTTAATAAAGGGCAAATAGAGAAAAAAATCTATTTTCTAAAAATCATCTCTAACGATTTTGATTAAAATTCATATCTAGGCGTTGATTAAGATTATAAATAAAATGGCTATTTTAATTTTCCTATGAAAATAATTTTAGGGTACCATGCGTAAGTGGAAATATCTTTATCTCCGAAACTATTTGAGATTCTAAATAGCTTATCGTTGTAAACTTGTAGTAATATTAAAAATAAAAATAATTTTTATTGAAATATATCTTTATAAAACCAATAGTTTCTGAGGTATTGGCAAATATATTGATACAATTTTGTGAACTTTAGTTGTGAAGAGATACTACTTAAGTTTTAACACAATAATTCTCTAATGTCATAGAGTAAGTAAATTAGTAAGTCTCTCAAAAGGTTTTATGCGCTTTTTCCTTTAACCTTTTAGGGGAAATGTTTGTACAGCAAAGATCTATCTCTATCATTTTAGACCTTACTGGTCTAAATTTATAAATGAGTAATTTAATAGCAATGCGATAACCATAAGATTAGCAACCCCAAATAAAATCTCGAAAATAGCTCGGGTTTGCTATTGTATACTATTTCGTTTCACATTTACTAAGGATTCGTTATGGGTTTGTTTTTTTTGCATACATAGCTACCACCGTTGTGTGAAGTGATGAAATATATAATTACTAAATAAATTTAAATCATGTAAGGTGGTTATCGTAAACACAATTAATTATGGTAGTTGGTGACCTGGTGGTCTAGGGGTAAGGTGTCAGACTTCTGTTCTGGCGGCCGGGGTTCAATCCTCGGTCCCGGCACAGATTTATCGGATTGCCAAACCCTTCCTTCACCCCTGAAAAGATGTGTATTAATCACAACTTGTAAATGTGGGGAATGCCAGGCCTCCACCGTGGTTCGGATTCCACGTTAAACTGTAGGTTCTCCATTTTTATCTCATAATCACCATACCATTACACATTATCGTAGGTGCGTATAACCCGAACGGGTAGTAAGACGCGGTGCTAATAATAATAATAATTATTATTATCGTAGTTATATTAAGATCGTGTTATGTTCTTAGACAATATAACCACAGTTATAAATTAAATATAGTATACTAAATAAGTTTGGAATGGAAAAACTTATTGAAAAAATTATAAATATTTTATCTACTAATGTGGAAAGCCTTTGTGTTGATTTAATAATGGAATTAATTCTAGGGAAGAAATTTTAAAATGTTTAAATCATAAAAATAAAATATAAAGTTGTGGATCCATCAAATTATGTGTAATTATTAGGTTCAAGGTCAAATTCTCTTGAATGTTTAGTAAATTTCGCTTTCATTGTGATTTTTACTTTCTCAAATTGTAATTGTGAAAATCTTCAACCTCGAGATTATTATAGATCTTCAAGTTGTATGTGTACCCGAACCGAACTGTCTGACTGTCTGTCCAAACTAAGCTTGATTCACACGTTAACCGAAAATAGAAAGCAGAATCTGCTTCAGGGGTGCAGTGACTCACATGCTGTATATTGACCCATGATGCAACGCTAACTTAAAACAGCTGATCATCAACATATCTTATTTTCTAGTGGATAAACACATATTTTAGATCATTCTCCCGATGGATGTTTTCAAATTATAACGCTGTGTCGTGGCACAATCCAATACATCGATAAACACGCTTTCCATTAACGGGTTATTTCAAATCTCCTCCCAACGGCCAACGAAGCTGTCTGCTTGCTTCTGGCTGTAGAGCGCATGCGTTGACAAATGCGCATGCGCACTGATTTGAGATGGTTGTTCTTGAGATATGATTGGCTTACCTTTGCCGAACATCTTAGGCAGAGCAGGTGAAGTAGATATGAGTTGACATTTTAGCGGAACAGCTTGCACCGATAAGGGGAGAAATATTGTGATTGGCTTGGAGCTCGTCACGTGACCACGTTTCTGTTCTGCGCTAGTTTTTCGGTGGACGTGTGAATCCACAGTATCTATGAAGCCACGTCCGAAACCGTATGATGGATTTGGTTCAAACTTGATATTTAGCTGTTATATAGCCATACCTTGGGCTAATTTTTTTTATCTCTCAAATCAGAGGTATGTAGATTATGGCTGATTATTGAAAATTCTAAATTTTTAGAAACGAATGATTTTGTTTGAAAAGGTTATTTATGGAGTGTGTGAAATAAAAAATAACACTGTACACTTGTTGGTGGGTTTTTTTTTTGGGGGGGGGGGGNNGGGGGGGGGGGAGGATTTGTTTCAGAATTGTACATATATGACAATTTTTTGAAATTTTGAATTTTTTTAGAAAATGGCTTTAACGTGTTTGTTTAAAATATGTATCTAAGAAGTGCTTTACATGATAAATAAAAATTTATATTTGTTTTCCTAAAGATCATTTAAAGGTAGTTTTATTGAGGACTAAATTTTTAAAATGTTTAATTTTTAAATGACTATAGAAATTTTGCTCAAAATTTATTATTTAAGAGTACTTCATACGATTATCAAAATAATTGAGTTTTTATTACTAAAACTTACCAAGGGATATTTTAATCATAGCTTCTTTTTTTTTACATTTTTGTCACAAACGTTAATGATATATATATATGAAAGTATGTACTATTGTGTCGCACAATCTATTTTCTAAAGCCCATCGGACAAATGTTTATTCAACACCAGATGCCCAGTTGCGTCCCCTCCTTAGTAAAGTTTCCCAGTTCATGTGCACCACCCAAAGAAAGATCAGAACACTGTCACCAATCCAACATAAACATTTTGTTGAAACGGATGTTCACGAGGTTAAAAATAATCATTTTGGCAAAGTCTGAAATTTGTACTACCTAGACATGAGTAAATAGCACGTCAGGACATCTCCACTGGGAGTCAGCAACCATCACATTATAAAAAATAACACTAGGATACTCTCTAAGCTAGGGGCTGTATATTTATATAGGGTGTACTGTAACATGTTGGACCCACTTCATTAGTGGACAGGAGATACAAAACTATTTTTTTTTAATCATATAAGCATATGTCCCATTTGACCTTGTTTTTGAGCTATATTCATATTTGTACTCCAGTAATGTAGAGCTGATTAACATTAACACTAAAGTAAGTGCTAAAAATGTCCACCTTCAGCCTGAGTGCAAGCCTTCAGTTGTCTTGTCTTCGAATGCCGCACTCTTTAAAAAATACCAGATGTTTTCAATAACTAGAAATAACCCATATAAAATACCTAGTCAACAGGTCGAGAGATATCAAGTATGGTAGGTATACAAACAGTTTAGTGGAATCACTTAAAAGTAACCCACCTCGTTGGAGTAGTTAGCTAACGCGCTGGTTTAGTGTTGAGCCAGACTGCCCAGGATGGGGAGATCGAGGTTCGAATATCGCTTGGGTGAACTGGGAGTGTTTTTTTCCTAAAGGGGTTTTCACCTCCTCCACGCAAATGCGGGTTCACTTCCTCTATATTCAACTTCCCCAATTCCTAGCCCATTAGCGTAATTAGTACTTAAGCGTATAGTCCGAGCGGGTAGTAGGACGTGGTGCTAAATATTATTATCGATATTATTATTAGTATTATTATTAATAATAATATTATACTTTATTATGATGCCCTTTTTGTTTTTATTATATTCAATAGCAAAATTTATTGCAAATTTTCCCTTGACCATGTAAGCATTCATATCCCTTCTCGGGCTTCTCGTAATACAAAATTATTTTTTCTCAATAGCTCTTATAAGACGAGCCCTATAGGTCGTTGTATCCATAGCGCCAATTCTAGATTTGTAGAATTCGACTTTTATCATAAAATAAAAGCTAAACTCAGAGAGTTATTTAAGGAAATCCCTTATCAATAATTTATTACTAAGAGGTTCTGCCTATAATATCTAAATTTTACAATATTCTGATTTATTTTTGGCATATTGTTACTGCTTTTAACCACTCTTTAGTTTTTTGTTATTATTACTATTTTTTATTGTTATCATCATTATTAATTACCTTTTTTTTGTAACTATTAATCATCATATAGCAACATTATTTAGCCATTTTTGTTTATCTTATTTTCTCGTGTAAATATATATATTTGTAAGGTACTTGTGTACTCACAGTGCTGGACTGTTATAGGTCTTACGACTGTTGGCCAGCACTATAATAAAGGAAATTGAAATTATTATTATTATTACTATTATCACTTGACTCTAGCTCAGAAACAAGGCCAAAGGAACACATGCTTATATGCACATTTTTTCATTGTTTTTATGTCACCTGTTCACCGCTGAAGTTGGTCCCAAATGTTACGATACATTCTGTATGTATAATCACACCTCGATAATACAATGAGCTAGGCTACAAACCACTAATGTGAAGCGAATAACAACCTCTTTTTTTCATCTCTCAGTGCATATAAAAGCCTGAACGCATATGTACACTATAATAATAATAATTACAGCGCGTCTTACTACCCGTTCGGGTTATACGCTTTAAGTACTAATTACGCTAATGGATTAGCAATTAGGAAGGGTAAATTAGAATAAGTGAATCCGCATTTGTGTGGAGGGAGAGTGGAAAACCATTTAGGAAAAAAAACCAGTTCACTCGACCGAGATTCGAACCTCGATCTCCCCGTCCTCAGGAGTCGAGTTCAACACGACTAGCGCGTTAGCCAACTACGCCACCGAGCCGGGTTTTACACTATAATTTATTAAGTGCTTAATTTCACTAACCTCAAAAAAAACTATGCAAAAGTAAAAATAAAAAATGCTACAGTACTGTATTGTTAACCTTAAAACAACCGAAAATACCCTTAAGAGCAAGGCAAGCGAAACATAGTTGAATAAAGCCATGTTATCGAAGCGCTATGAAGCTAAGTGCCTTAAAGCAAGGTACGCCTGTACGTATATTCTGCCAGGATGCAACTTTTAAAAAGTACTAACATATTTTACAGTCAACTTTGATAACATTTTACTACAATATTAATATTTTATAGCACCGAGTCTTACTAACCGTTCGGGTTATACAATTATGTACCAAACACTCTAATGGTTTTAGGGATTAAAAGGGTTATAATTAGAGGAAGTGTACCCACAATTGTGTGGAGGGGGGAGTGATAAAAGGTTTAGGAAAAACCAACCCTAGTACACCCGACCTATATTCGAACCTCAATATCCCCATCATAAGCAGTCTAATCTACTGCAAGAGTAGCGCTTTAGACGATGCGGCCACCAAAGTGGGTATAATTAATGTTATTTTATAAGTATTGATAATATATATCAAAGGTTACAACTGCAGTTCACTTGACTTGACTTATGAAGTTATGAAAATTGTTTTAATAAGTTTTGAATATACATCATCAGTACTTTATTTATACTATAAAGTACTGTTGGTGAGGTAAACCATGGAGCTCTATTGCACAAGAAGACAGTGAGGGTGAGGGTGCTATTGTAGGGAGGGTAGAGAATAAAAAGTAAAATAGTTCTCTTTTTTTTAAATTGATTATATTAATTTTATGTCATTAAATTTAGACGGGAAATGTGTTTTATTTTGACTGCCCATAATCAAGCCCCTATTCTCAACGGACGGAGTATTACTGGGACTGAGGAAGAAGGGGTACATGTATATTATCTAGCTTGGCTGCAAATGTATTGTGGGACTTTGTTAGGAGGAATCTTTAAAAAAATACAGAATAATATCTGTGTCGATAAACGTTGATTACATTTTATTATATAATTATTATTTTCTTGTATTAATACTAATCTACTACAGTACCCCCATGGCTTCTTTGGTGCTGACTGACAGCTCACAGCTGACAGCTAAATGCTTTGAAAAGTTACCAGATCAAATTATGTATCCCTACGCTGAACCATATGATCTGAAAAAACATGTGTTTAGAAGCTGTCACTTCTGACAGTAAAAATTTAGTTATATATCTAAATGTTGACTGTCAGAAGTCACCTGTGAGCTGTCAGTCAGCACCAAAGAAGCCATGGGGCTACTGTACCATAGAAACAAATTTATTTCACTTAATACCCATTCCAGGTTGTTACAGAACAGTATATTTTTAAAAGTTAGGTAAGAGAGACTACGACCTCAATCATCTTTCCCCAAAATAGCTGCCAATTATTCTCCTGCAATTTGTCATCAAAAGCAGTTTATTTACATCTAGAAATCGCCGCGCAGACGTTTAGCTCTAAGACAATAATTAATTATACGATGCGCTATTTTGATATATGGTTCAAACCAAAATAAATTCTCACGCTTCTTACAAGACTCTTTTTCCTTAACAACACTATATTTTGAATTTTATTAATAGAAACAAATGTGTGAAGAAAATATGACATTAGCTCATTTTCAACTAATTTTTAAGCATATTTGCGGAGCTATGAGATAAAGTTTGATGAAAAACGGCACTAGACTTTGTCTTCCTCTCAACAACAACAAAAAGTAATTCTTTGATAAGTTTACAAGAAAAAATGTTAAGACATTTGTGAACTAGCGGAGAGCCTTCCTCTTTACCTTGAGATAAAACTATGCGTAGTTTTCTTTCCCCTCTTACTTATTTACATGACAAAGGGTGGTTGTGTATAAGGGATGAAAGGGAGTATAAGTTTGGACAGAATAAAGTTCTTCCAGGAAAGACACAGACCATTGTAATTCAAAACGTGTGGTCTGACAGTGATTCCTACTTTCTCGCTGACCGAAGCGGCCGCCTTGAGGATCATGTCTTATCTCACCCAGGAGAAGCAGTATTGTTCCAAGTTATAGTCCGATCCAGATAGGAAGACAATTTTGGTAAGTTATAAAAGCTACTAAAGCAATGGTCATATAATTAAACGTCAAGTCTTGTGATATGTAGCTATCACTTTTAGTAGATTAGTACTAATACAGTAAATTAATAATAATTATATAATAAAATGTAATCAGCGTTTATCGACACAGATATTATTCTGTATTTTTTTAAGGATTCCTCCTAACAAAGTCCCACAATACATTTGCAGCCAAGCTAGATAATATCCATGCACCCCTTTTTCCTCAGTCCCAATAATACCCCGTCCTTTGAGAATAGGGGTTTGATTATGGGCAGTCAAAATAATACATATTTCCCGTCTAAATTTAATGACATAAAATTAATATACTCAATTTAAAGAGGCTAGCTGGTGATGTCCTGCCCTCTGCATTGTCTACAAATTGGTCTGAAACGTATGATAGTTGTAAACACAACCGTTTTAAAGCTAGAATAAAGTGTGAAAGAAAAGTATATATTATTATTATTATTATTATTATTATTATTATTATTATTATTATTATTATTATTATTAGCACCGCGTCTTACTACCCGTTCGTGTGTAATGGTAGGGTGATTGTGAGATGAAATGGAGGATCTACAGTTTAACGTGGAATCCGAACCACGGTGGAGGCCTGGCATTCCCGAAAATTATATAGATTTAGTCGAATTGATAATGTCAATTGGAAGGCATTTTGTTTTTAGCCACATAAAAAAATCAGTTTATTTGTTTTGATTAATAATGCATGTTACTCCCCTGGCCCAACGGGACCCTTAGACAAAGTTCGTCTGTGTGGGTGGAGGGGCCTTTCGCAACCCCTTTCTTCTCCTCCCCTTCCTCCACAACAACCCATTGCTACCACCCTAAGTACACGAAGTGTAGAGCTCACCTGAGACCAACCAAACAACTAACCCTGGCTACGAGAGTATTAATAATATATTGTTAGTAGAACAAGTCCACACAAAGTTATTACAGTATACTACTATAAAGCCACATGGCTGACTCACTTACTGACATTAATGTTTACCCACTTCCAAATGAGCTAGAAACTTGAAATTTGGCAAACTTATAGCTTCTAGCCTGTAACTGACGAGAAATTTTTTTTAAAAAAGAATTTTTAACCCCCGAAAAAAATTTCAAAATATCGGAGCAACTTTAAAGTCGGTGTGGACCTTTCTTTTGAGGTCTATTGTGGCTAAATGGTAAGATTTATCAAAAAACGGCTCTGGAACTACATTAGTTTACATTCACCCCAACGAGCAGAGCAAGTTTTACTATAAAACCCCATGGTAACAACAAATAAATTTAATGTTCACTATTATATTTTGATGAAATAATACATAACTTTTACAAAAATTCATAAGTTATATTAAATACATTTTTTAAATATTATTTAATGTTCGAAACTATTTTTTTTGACATAATAAATAACATTCACACAAAGGAAGTACGACCATTTTAACAGACATTAGCCATGCTAAAGATATTGAGGTTCGAATCCCGGTGTGCACGCCGTACAAATAAATATAAATCTGGCCGGGGGTGGGCGGGATCGAAACCCCGCTGTGTAAACTGTAGGTATTTCTCCTTCTGGAACATTTTCTTAGTCATCTATACCACACGTTTTGCCAGAAAGGGTACGTGTCACTCAAATAGTTATGGCAGGGGAGGTCATGGGCTCGAATCTCACTCGGGTGAACTGGGGGGGGTTTCTATTCTCCCTCACTTCACGTAGACGCTGGAACATTTATATCTTACTCCTCCGATCCATGACGGATATCTACATCCACGCATGTCAATGAATGATTCCAAACAACTAATTTTAGTAGACTTTTGGGGTGGGGGATAGAAGCCCCTAACTGAGGCTTCCGAGGTCCATGATTGTGCATACCACACAGGTGGTTGTGACATTGCGATGACGACACAGGGAAAAACCAAGCGACCTTGGGGGTTCATGACACTTCAACAAAGTCGTTGCCACCCTTTTTCAAAATTTATAACTGTTGTTGCGACATTTGACGACCCCACTGAAGAAGGGTATGACGAAGTGAGGGGGAGGGGGTGAAGTGAAAGGCAGTCCAACAGAGTCTTGCGAGAGGGAGCAGTGTGTAACTTGGTTCGTTCTGTGGCATTGTGATGTAAGGAGGTTGGGGGAGTGAAGGAAAAGTGAAAGGGGCCTTACGGCTGTGATACGCTGTCAACTTTTGGTGGTCACACTCTTCGCTAAGCGGCTGGCCATAGAAGATGCTCCCAGCGCTCACTAGCGATGCCGAAGGAGAAGCGCCTGTCGCCATGGACTGCACGACAGTAAATAAATAAAGAACTTCAACACCCCGTCCCAATCCTACGACAATAAACTCCCCCACACCAATAAAAAACTCAAACTGCCTGTCCGAATCCTAACCAGACATAAATAACCAATGAACACAAATAAAAAAAGCAATGAACATACATAAATAACCATTGAGCACACATAAAAAAGCAATGAGCATAAATAAAATCCAAATGAGACAAGAATAAACCAATTTGGAACACTGTAGAATGGTCGGGCGGAGAGGAGGTGGTCAGGAGAAGGGGAGGGGTAAACCAACAGACAATCAAAGAGCGAGGGGCGTGGTTGCGTGATCGAATTCAGCCAATCAGCTAGCTGTACCAGGTAAACCACCCAGTAGCCCTATCCAAGATATCCGTATAGTAACCCCCATGAAACTTTGGTTTTTTGCTTGGCTTCCATATCCACAGAAATATTCCGGAAGGTGTATATTCAAAGACGTTCCTGGCACGTCATTAATGACCATGATCTTTAATTAAAGTGAGAAAAAGTCAAATATATATTTGTACCGTCAAAAATTCAGAATATTAGTATATTGTAAAACTATAGCCTAATAAATAGTGAAACATATATTTCAACCTATTGAATGGAGGCTTTTTTTTTAACACAGCAATTAAATTCTGCTCTCAAAAATTAGATAAGTGGACCCCTGAAAAGAACATGTCTTTTTTTCAGCCAGATAAACGATTTGGAACAAAAACTTTTCTAACATTTATTTACTAAAATAAAGTTGCAATTTAACAGTCATAGTTTTAAGCCTTAAAAACTAATTTCAAGTGGTCTTATAATTACTAATTACTACTTTAATGTTTATAAAAGATAAATATCGCAATATGTGTATTAGAGCAGAAAGAGTTTGTGCAAGATATCAAGTGATGGTCGTATGAAATTGTTTATTTATTTATTTGAAGTATTTAACGTGTACTTTCTGAAACGACCAATTATATCAGAACACGAGAATTTCTACGAGCGAGAGTGAAAGGGCCCACAAATGTTGCTAGTACATTTATTTTTACACACATTACAGGGTTCTTTTATGTGCCACAATCGATGGCTTTAATTCTCCTCCTAGATAAGTTGTGCTATGGATTATTATCGCTCAAGAAAAATCCGTCGAGCCCAGATGGGTATAAACCCACTAACATCGGGTCTTGAGGTGAGCAGTTTACATCAAGAACACCGAAGTTAACGGCTAAAACTGATTCGTAGTACTGGTTGATGAGATGTGTCTGATAGTATTTTGTTTATAAGGGGTATATGTAAATTGTTTTACATAATAAATAAAATAAATGTTTGTATAAAGGTAGTTTACTCAGGACTGTTTTTTTAGAATTTAAAGCTTTTCGAAAATTGCATTTACCATTTTGCTCAAAATTTATATACTGGGAGTGTTTTTACGTTATAAATAATATTCGATACTTGTTTTTCAAAGAAAATGCATTTAAGGGAAGTTTACTGACTGCAGATCTTTTTATTAATATATAGGTGACCTGGCGGTCTAGGGGTAAAATGTCAGACTTCTGTGCCGGCGGCCGGGGTTCAATTCTCGGTCCCGGCAAAGATGTATCTGATTACCAAAACCTTCCTTCACCTCTGACAAGACATCTTGTGAATGTTGGGAATGCCAGGCCTCCACCGTGGTTCGGATTCCACGTTAAACTGTAGGTCCTCCATTTCATCTCACAATCACCCCACCATTACACATTAGCGTAAGTGCGTATAACCCGAACGGGTAGTAAGATGCGGTGCTAATAATAATAATAATAATAATTTTAATAACATATAAGAAAGTACGTATGTTTTTCCACCCACGACTGTTTATTATTTAAAAGAGTCTCAAATTGTCGCGATTCTGCTAAGCATGGAAGTCATATCCTGCAACCGCTCTAAGGCTAAGGTGACAAGTATGGCTTTCTGCCAACAGCGCACGAGGTGTTAAATGCAGCTGGTATCCGGCGGGGTGACATATCAGAGAAAGGTGAGAACGTTTCCACTTCTAAGACAGCGATTATCATGTGACAAGCAGTCGACTCTAAACATGGTACGCAGGTATGAATGAGCGAAAAGAAACATACTGTTCTCTTATATAGAATCTATTACCAAAAAAATGCCAAATAAACAAAATAATAGTAATATCTAGCACCGCGTCTTACTACCCGTTCGGGTTATACGCTTTAAGTACTAATTACACCAATGTATTAGGCATTGGGAAGGTTTAATCAGAGGAAGTGAACCCGCATTTGCGTGGAGGGAGAGTGGAAAACAATTTAGGGAAAACCACCCCCAGTTCACCCGACCGAGATTCGAACCTCGATCTCCCCGTCCTCAGCAGTCGAGCTCAACACGACAAGTACGATAGCCAACAACGCCACCGAGGCGGGTAATAAACTAAAGAAAATGGAGAGAATGCAAGAGATTTTCTCTTCTCGCGAATCCACCTAATCTTTCTCTAGATTCCAGCTTATACATCTCTATAATATAACCGTGAAGCGATTCCTTCCAACGATAATTCCATGAGTTTCACCCTATTCATTTTCATCTTTATTTTTAAATGAAAACCTTTACAACGAGAATGTATCTAAAAATTTCAAACTTCAAAAGATAGGCCACAATTTCAGAAAAAATACAGTTTATTTCTACAATAATAATTTTTACTAAATAATTTCCACCCTTCTTCCACGTAAATGTTCGTACATTTCCTACAAATTCTACTTTACTCATCTCTAACCTCTTGTTGTAATTAAAAATGCAGATAGTATGGACGGATAGTAACACAAAAAAAATTGCTACTTTAATGGAGGGTTCAGTTACTAAATACACTTACAAAATTCAGTCATACTATGGAACAAGATGTACAGTGTCCATAATTTACTTCGGTGGCCACATGGTCTAAGTCATCACTCTCGAAATAGACGAGACTGCTGATGACAGGGAGATCGGAGTTTTAATCACGGTCGAGTTTAATTAGTATAGTTTACCCCCAAAAAATTTGTTTTTCACGCCCTCCCCTCTCTCCACGTCAATGTGTGTACAATTAATCTAAATTAAACCTTCCTCATTCCTAACTCATCAACATAACTACAGTAGCCCCGTGGCTTCTTTGGTGCTGACTGACAGCTCACAGTTGACTTCTGACAGTCAGGTATATATCTAAATTTTGACCGTCAGAAGTGACAGCTGCTAAACATATGTTTTACAGATCATATGGCTCGGCGTAGGGATACATAATTTGGTCTGGTAGCTTTTCAAAGCTGTCAGTCAGCACCAAAGAAGTCATGGGGCTACTGTAGTACCTATGCGTGTAGCCTGAACAAGTAGTAAGACGCGGTGATAAAAAAAAATGTCTTCCCGACACATTATTTATTAAATGATTCTATCATTCGACTAATTTTATTCTTCTAATATTATTAGGTGACCTGGTGGTCTAGGGTTAAGATGTCAGACTTCTGTGCTAGGGGTCCGGGGTTCAATCCTCGGTCACGGCACAGATTTATCTGATTTACCAAACCCTTCCTTCACCTCTGACAAGACGTGTATTAATCATAACTCGTGAATGTGTGGAATGACAAGCCTCCACCGTGGTTCGGATCCCATGTTAAACTGTAGGTCCTCCATTTCATTTTACGGTCACCTTCGTAGGTAACCTACGGTTGTATAGGGAATCGGACCGGGGACCTCTATATTAGTATCCAGGAACGGTGACAGAAGAGGCAACACTCACCCTGAAAGACAGGTCTGGTCTCAACAGGCAGTGCAGGTTGTTGCCGCAGAGGCCATACTTCTTGTTCTCTGCCGGAAGAGTGGGCTCCAGGCTCACGTTGTAGCACTTCTCACCCTCGACGACCCCGCATACCCCTTGGGTACAGCAGCCGCACAGGTCTGTCACCAGACCCACCGGGCACTTTTCCGAACTCTCAGGGCAAGCTTCCGGCTGGCATTTGGAGCAGAACCTCAAGAGAAAAAACACGACAAGAAAAAATAGAAACTCACGATAGTCTGCCATGGACAGGCCCAATTATATTAGTCTATCTCAGGGGTTGGCAAAGATTTTCAATGCACGCTAAGCGATGTGCATAAAAATTATATAAAACGTTTATTTTTAATTAAAACCATTGATGTGAGTAATAATTTTAATAGCAACGTGTGTTATTTTTCAATGGTTCAATTTTTTGCTTCGAAATTTCAAAATAATTTGTTCAGAACTTATATTTTGCAAAACGCATTTATAACTTTTGTATTTATTCTTATTTATCTGCTTTATATTAAAATATAATATACACATACAAGACCTTTCTATTTCACTTTATATTATGGTTAAAAGAGGTCTCAGTCATATTTAAATTGATATAAAAATATAGCATTTGCTGGGTTCTGTATGGGATTTGACATTTAAAAGTTACCCTGGAAAATATGTGTAATGTGATTCCCCCCACCCCCCTTTTTTTCTCTGTACCCTTTATATATCTTTACAGCTAACACTGAAAACATTTTACTAAATAAGTGTTATTTAACAGGAATTGATATTATTTATAATAAATTATGGCTGATGATCACATGACACTATGTTTTATACATAAACATTGTTTTCGTAGCTTTTATAACTTTCAAAAACGTCCCTTTCTATCCAAGTTAGACTCTATCAATAGTGTTATAACTTACTAGAATTATTGTATATTTTATTTTGTTTAGGTATCCATTGCACACTTTATAAACAATTTTTTTTATCAACATACCACTTAAAATATTACTTAATTTAAAGCATCACCCAAACCCATTACCATTAGGTACTGCCTATAATTGAACTAGACAATTTTGTGGATGTACCTAAGTTAGTCAGCCTTCTTAATTACTTGCTGACACGGAAGAACTAATAAAATAATGGACACAATTGTTATTGGATATTATTACAATCACCCTTTCAATCTGTTTGGTCAGCTGGTATTCATTTAAGCAAACTTACTACAGAAAGTTATCGACCAACACGGATTTAAGTTACACGGATTAGAAAAGAAATACCCACTACTCGGTCAATAAGTTATTGACATCTCGCCTGCTGTCAAGTAATATAAAACTCAGAATATACAAAACAATAATTTTACTGGTTGTTCTCCGTGGGTGTAAAACATGGTATCTTACCTTACACGACGAAAACAAATTTAGAGTGTTTGAAAACAAGATTCTTAGGAAATTATTTACACCAAAAAGGAATTAGGCTACTGGATAGTGGAAGAGGTTACATAATGATGAGTTACATACCCTGTAGTTATCACAAGACTTTGTTAGGATAATCAAGTCTTGTAGATTAAGGTGGGAGGGACATTCAGCGCGAATGGGAGATTCTTGAACCATATTCATAGTAATGACTGGAAAAACCCAATGGAAAGAGATCATTGGGAAGACCTAGACGCAGATGGGAGGGTAACATTAGAATTAACCTAAAATAAATAGGGTGTATTTAAGTAGACTGAATAGAACCAGTTCAAGATAGGGATTGGTGGCTTACATTTGTAAGTGCGAGTTTTTAATGCCATAGAATAAGTAAGGATTCGTAGAGCTTACACGGATTCGAGTTATGAAGATTCGTAGATACGCGTTTGCTGTACTTAGACTTAAGACTAGCAACGTCCTATATCAAGTGACACTTTAAACATAATAGATGGCGTTCCTAGTAAACTGACGCACAGCTGATAGTGTCATCACCCTTTTGTTTTTATATTTATGTACTCGATATGATACTGAATAAAGTTTCATTTTGTCAAAGCTTTATTTTTCATAAGCATGGAATCTGTTTAGCCTCAATTACCCTTAAAACTAACATTTATGTAAATAATGCATCATGTTTAGTCATCATCTGACTTGGGGAGGATATTCAAATCTGCGCGAAAAAATACAGAACAAAATTAAATAACAACATAAGATTAGGAATTATTCCATATTAAATACTTTTAAAGAAATACTGTGACCTTCAGCACAAAAAAAAACAGATATGTATCATAGCTGAGTCATATTCATTCGTTTAGGAAATGACTACTTCGACTTCTCAGCTGTATTAATGTGGTTTTACAAACGAACCTCAACTAGAACTATATATATATATATATATATATACAACTAGAACTACTATATATGTAGTTCGAGTTATATATATATACAACTAGAACTACTATATATGTAGTTCGAGTTATATATATATATACAACTAGAACTACTATATATGTAGTTCGAGTTGAGGTTCCTTTGTGAAACAACATTAATACAGATGAGAAGTCGAAGTAGTCATTTCCTGAGCTAATGAGTAAGACTCACCTATGATACATATCTGGTTTTTTAGTGCTGAAGGTCACAGTATTTCTTGAAAAGTATTTATATGGTGTAAGTCCTAATAAATATGTACAAAATTTGTATACCACGTCTTACTAACTATCCAAGCTATCAGTATACACCTCAGAACTTTTAGGAACTTTATCCATATTTGTGTGGGAAATATATTAGTAAAAACACCTAGTACATCTGGCTAGTATTCGTACCCCAACCTTTCTACTACCGGAAATCCATATAAGATGAGACTAACACATTTTCCCATACGCCCACAGATACGGGCTACTATAAATATAATCCTTTGCATTAGGAAACTGTCCCATTGAAAGCTTGAAGTGGTATATTTTTTTTCATCCGAAACTCAAATCACACCACTGTGTCATTTTCTGGAACTATGTAACAAACTTTACTTCCCCTACAAAGAGGAAGTTGTGCTAAGAATTTTTTTTTTCGTTCAAGAAAAATCTGTAGCCCTCGGCTGGGTTTGAACCCTCAAATATCGGGTTCTGAAAAGAGAAAGACACCCAAAATCTAGAATTAACCTACTCCCAACTTATCTGGCAGGGACTCGATTTACCTTTCCGAGAAAGATCAACAAGCTATTGTGCGCTCGGTTTACCTATCTCAATTGGGTTCGGTTACCAACCGACTGAACTGTGAAGATATTTTCCACATTGTGGTTGCTCTCCTCTTCAGGAAAATATATTCCAGAAATACTACTTAACTCTTCATTCCGAAAAAAAAACCATCCTGCTCTTATCTGGTAAAGCATTGCTTGTCTTAGGCTCAATATATCATATTTTTTAAGTGTTTCGAAATTGTTTACTTTAACTTGACTGCCGATATCACTCTTCAAAGTTAACACCAGTAGAACACTTGTGTATGACTTATTTGTAGCTTAAAATATCCATAAGTTAATAATATTTATATTTATTTCTGTAAACTTTATTAACTACGGTTCAGTGAACTTTCTAGAGGGCACTCATCAATAATGGTACAAACCTCATCGGTAGGCAGTCTGTTTAGGGCGTCAACCTGGTATCTTCTAGCTTTCAGGAGACGGAAAGAATAGGGTTTGAACCACAAATGATTTTACTGAAGGTTTTTTCCTAAATGGTTTTCCACTCTCTTTCTACGCAAATACGAATATTTTTTTCAATTTTATCATACTTATCACAGCCCCGTTAGTGTAAATATGCTGATATCCCAAATAAATATATAGATATATATTAGCACCACGTCCTGCTACCCGTTCGGGTTATAAAGCTATGTACTAATGACCCTAATGGGCAAAGGATGAGTAAAGTTAAATTTAGAGGTGTACCCGCGTTTTCGTGGAGGTAGAGTTGAAAACTATTTGGTAAAAACCATCTCCAGTACACTCAACAGGGATTTTATCACCCTGTCGTCGGTAGTCTAATCTATTGCGAGAGTGACGCCTTAGATAACGCGGTCAACGAAGTGGGTCAGACAAAAATAATTATTATTAACAATAATAATAATACAAAGGGTGACCTGGTGGTCTAGGGGTAAGGTGTCAGACTTCTATGCTGGCGTCCGGGGTTCAATCCCAGGTCCCGTCAAAGATTTATCTGATTACCAAACCCTTCCTTCACCTCTGACAAGACATCATGTGAATGTGAGGAATGCCAGGTCTCCACCGTGGTTCGGATTCCACGTATCTCACAATCACCCTACCATTACACATTAGCGTAAGTGCGTATAACCCGAACGGGTAGTAAGACGCGCTGCTAATAATAATAATACAAAGGTAGTTAAGTCATTAAACTTTTTTTTAGCGGAGTAGTTTTTTTTAATACTCAAATAATAATTTAGTCCCTTCCCCTCCCCCCCTTTCTCCTATCATGCATACAATATTTTAAAAGATCAAGTTTTAAAAACCAGGTGCGTCTTAGTTTTAGCTTTGTAGAAACGCTTACACTTTGAACTCAACTCCAAGGACATTTGATATTTCCTTATTTCGATCAGCACTCGGGTGACCTTGACTATCAGATGTTAGACCTTATTCTGGGCCTGCAATGCTAACACTGAAGAGCCGAGACAAACTCTCAAATATAGATTAATAAGCCTATTTCCGGTTTTAAAAAAGGTTTAACATTGCGTTTTACTACCCGTTCAGGTTATACACATATTTGCACTAATGTTTTAGGGATTATGTAGGTTTAATTTAGAGGTAATACACCCGCATTTGCGTGTAGGGAGAGTATAAAATTATTTTGTAAAAAACAGCTTCAGTACACCCAACAGTGATTCAACCCCTATCTACCCGTTTTTAGCAATCTGGTTGAACACGAGAGTAGCACGTTAGACCGCGTGGCCACTAAAGTGGGTTTCCGGTAAATGAAATATTTTAAAAAAATTGTTGATTTTATTTTGACAAACTAACGTTAGTTTTAAATTTAAAGAGACTAGGATGTCGTAGAAAATAGTAGCTCTGAACGAAAACCAAATTTTCTTAGGGAATTCCCATATTTTCTGATTATGTGCTTAATGGATCAGATGCTGTACATTAATCCTTTGCTTACATCACCATGAAGACCTTTATTTGTGTTTTATTGGATATTGGCAAATAACATATTTCTCTTCGGTTAAAAATAATAACAAATCAACTCTAACTTAGTGGTTTGGCGCAACTAATAGAAAAATTACGGCTAAAACTGGTATATCCTAAACAAATCAATGAAAGTAGGTTAAAAAGTAATGATTTTGTCTGCATATTTTCTTATTCTTTATCTTTAGATATTTCCTTCTGTTCACAAAATGGCCGTTATTATAGCTGGTGATAACACATCTTTTAACAAATTATTTAAATGAAAAGAATATATTTCCAAGACTGGGAAAAATGTTTTTCGTTATTATAATGTGGTTATCGTTAATTCGCATTTAAATTAACAAAATTGAGCATAATTCGCATTTATAAGTTCAAGCAATTTATTTTACAAAAATATTTTATTTTATTTAATTTAATTTGGTGCATGTATTTAAATTAAATGGTACGGAACTCCGCACGGATTTTCTCGCTCTATTGTTTGAAAATGAAGATATTTACTCAAAATTCGTAATATATGTAAAACAAAATATATTACACTAGCAAAACCAAGCATAAATTGCACTATACTTATGTAAAACTTTTTTTTTAATTCCAGTTTTAAATTTTATAATTTTGTTTTTAAAGAATTAATGTCCTCATTTGTATGTTTGGACCGATAAAAAAGATCAATATTGGCTCCACAAGGGTCAACAATTCATATTAAAATTTTGACTTATGGTTAACATTTTCGGCGTTTTATTTGGTGTTGCACATCTTCAGGTCATTGCATTGCTATTAAATTCTTCATTTATAAATTTTTACCAATAAAAAAATGTAAATATTGACTATTGAGTCTAAATGTATATAGACCATTGTTGTACAAACATTTCTCCTAATAGGTTTAATGAAAAATAACAAATTTTTGAGAGACTTAATTATATTTACTTTCTCTATGGCATTGGAGAATTATTGCGTTAAAACTTAAGTAGTAACTCTTTGCAACTAAAGCTCACAAAATTGTATTAATATATTTGCCAATATCTCAGAAAATGCTGGATTTATAAAAATATATTTCATATAAAAGTTTTTTATTTTTACTAGTACTACAATTTTGCAATAAGTTATTTAGTATCTCAAATAGTTGCGGAGATACGGAAGTTTCTGCTTCTGTACACCCTAAAATTCATTTTCATGGTAAAATGAAAATATTCAGTTTATTTATAATCTTAATAAACACCTAGATACGGATTTTAATCAAAATCATTAGTCTATTTTGAGAAAATCGATTTTTTTTTTCGCCCTTTCTTAAACTACTCTTAATTTTAGGTCTAAATAGACATACAGACAGACGTCATTGTAAAGACCACTTTTTAGGGCTTGGGTGGGTCCTTGAGACGTCGACATCGATCAACAT
Source organism: Timema douglasi (assembly GCA_901482245.1). NCBI lineage: Eukaryota > Metazoa > Arthropoda > Insecta > Phasmatodea > Timematidae > Timema > Timema douglasi. Next base: position 109,583 of record CABEEJ010000713.1, on the reverse strand, counting down.
TTCAGGTTAGATTTTTTTAAGGTCACCATACTTTACCTTTTGTTTTCGAAAAGTTAAAAAAATATAAATATTTACGTATAGTTTGAAAGTTATTGGTTTTATAAAAATAATGCTTATAAAATATTTGTATTATAAAGATATCTACATATTTGTAACGATAAGTAATTTCATATCTCAAATAGTTTAGCAGATATTCTAAAAAAAAAAAAGATAATTTACGCATCAGACCGGAGCCCTTAAAGTCATTTTGCCGAAATATTGAGAGAAGCCATTTTGTTTGGAATATTTACAAATGTGTAGAAATTAAATTTAATCAAAATCGTTTGAGCTGATTTTGAGAAAATAGACTTTTTCTCTTTTTGCCCTTCAGTAAACTACCCTCAATTTTAGGGCTAGATATCCAATTCCAAAAACCCCTCGGGGAAACCATATGAAAACCCTAGGTACCAAGTTTTAGCCTGATCAGTAAAATAGATTAGGCTCTAGTTGGAGATACAGACAGACAGACAGACAGACAGACGGAAAGTCAAAAAAACACTTTTTTGGATACGGGGGGGGAGAGGGGGGGATCATGAAATCTCAAGATTCATCAAAATCTTGAGTTTGATTTTTTTTTAACAATCACTATACTTTCTCTACTTGTAAAATAGTGGGAAAGTAAAAATTTATTGCTATTATAAATGTATGTCTCTCAGTTTATGCATTATTAAAAATAGGTTACTCGACTTAATCTGTACAGTAATTCATTGATTGATTAGATCAGCCTGTAAAAATACGCTAGTGAAACATGGACATAAACTATTTTAATGAATAATCCACAAACACGTTACAAATCATTCTAATTATGGTACTGTCCGTATAGAGCGCAACGCTCTACCCCTGAGCTGTCCAGGATTCGCCCTGTGTTAAGGGTCATTCTTCGCCCATATTTCAAGGCTTAGCCTGTGATCGAAGAGTGGAAATTACAATCCTGTATTGAATATTATTATTATTAGCACATCGTCTCACTACCCGTTCGGGTTGTATGCACTTACGCTAATGTGTAATGTTAGGGTGATTGTGAGATGAAATGAAGGACCCACAGTTTAACGTGGAATCCGAACCAAGGTGGAGGCCTGACATTCCCCACATCACAAGATGTCTTGTCAGAGGTGAAGGAAGGGCTTGGTAATTCAGATAAATCTGTGCCGGGACCGAGGATTGAACCCCGGCCGCCAGCACAGAAGTCCGATACCTTACCCCTAGACCGCCAGGTCACCTTATATTGAATACTTGTCAGCATAACAGCCCTACCGTGTCACAGATGGCTGTGATATCTGATAGTTTACGATACTATTGGTCTCTCACATGTACGATTTACCTGACAATTGCACACGTCCATCACAGACTTAGCCTTAAACCATGAGTGAAGAATGACCCTGAACACGGGATGAATCCTGGATAGCTAATTGGTCCATCAAGCCAAAGGTCCCGTGTTCAATTCCCGTGTACAAGTGTCATTTCTCAACGGATTAGTAAATTATTTATTTGTTTTCTGTGCACCCATCCGTTATATTATCATATTTACACTAAAGGAATATATATGAAAAAGGTAAAAAAAAGTTTAGAAAAAATATTTGCTCGCATTTGCGTGAAGAGAGAATTGGAAACTACTCATGAAAAAAAATCCATAGTACCCCGATCTCCCCTTCACCGTAATTTCATTATAACATGAGAGTGTTGTGATAAGACCATGTAGCCACCGGGGGGGGGGGTAATAGATAATTATCCACTTCGGTGGCCGCATGGTCTAACTCGCTACGCTAGAAGTAGACTAGACTGCTGATGATAGGGATATCAAGGTTTGAAACTAGGTCGGTGTACTGAGATATTTTTTTTTCAAAATGGCTTACCACTCTTCTAGCACGCAAATTCGGGTGCACTTCCTATAGGTATAAACTGTGTAGTCTCTAAAACCATAAGCGTAGCTAGTACATAAGCGTATAACTCGAATCGATAGTAAAACGCGGCGCAAAAAAATTCATCTCCTCAAATCTGGTGATGTTTGAATTGGTCCGCTAATAATCAACACGGGTGACCTGGCGGTCTAGAGGTAAGGTGTCAGACTTCTGTGCTGGGGTCCGAGGTTAAATCCTTGGTCCAGGCACAGATTTGTCTGATTGCCAAACCCTTCCTTCACCTTTGACAAGACGTGTATTAATCACAACTTGTGAATTGTGGGGAATGCCAGGCCTCCACCGTGGTTCGGATCCCACGTTAAACTGTAGGTCCTCCATTTCATCTCACAATAACCCTACCATTCATTAGCGTAAGTGCGTATAACCCGAACGGGTAGTAAGACGTGGTGATAATAATAATAATCAACACTAGGTTATTGGTTTGATAATAGTTCAATAAGACGACCTTCTCCTGTGTTCACGAAGTATAAGGCATCAGTCTCGCAATAAACTGACTTGTCAGGCAGCGAGAGGTTTAAATACAAGTTGTGTGCGCTGTGGGTAGTTTTACATAATATGTGATTTAATTCTATATCACCACCATCTTCTATAAAAAATTGTTCTCCACTTTCCTTCAAAGCAAATGCGGGTACACTTCCTTTTTACGTTCAACCTTCCTCTTCCCTAACTTATTAGTGTTATTAATATTTATGCGTATAGCCTGAACAGATAGTAAGACGCCGCTCTAAAAAAAAGTAATAATAACCTTGAGGAATATCTGGGCAATCTTTTAGAATTGTAAATAATATTATATAGGCCAACTTTTTTTGTAGAAAAATTCATTTAGAGGCATTTTGCTGACTACTATTTTTTTCCCCTAGTTATAATAATCGATATAAAAAAGTATGTACATTTGTGCCATACCATTTACTAATTATAATTTTAATATAAATTTAATATATTTTTATCTAATGCATTAAGTATGTTTAATATTATATTGTTATTGCATTAATATTTTTTATATAAATAGTAAAGTGCTTGTTTGATCAGTGTGTAGGCCTAAAATCTAGATATTGGGTTTAGATGTCTTCAGGTAGGCATGTGTGCGTGTTGGTTAGTTGGAAGAAAAAGTGTGCAACTCTATCTAACTCATCAATGAACATAAATACGTCTCACAATTAATGTACGTTGAGATCTTAGCTCAGCCGGTAGCGTATCTTCCTAATACGCTAAAGTCTCAGCCTCTTGCTAGTTCAGTCCGAAACCAATTTTAAATTTTACTGCGCACCACGTCTTACCACCCCTCCTGGCTAGCCGCACATTATAGAGTAGGGATTAGGAAGGTATCTTGTATAGAAAATGTACCCACATCTACGAGGAGGAAGAATGTATGACCATCATTGTACCCGGCCCGTAATCGAACCCCGGAATTCCCACCTTCAAATAGACAAGACGAAGTTGACGTTTTATCTAGTGATCATCAATTCTGGTTTGAGCTTTGGTTAGCTGGCTAGTTTTGAACTTAGTATTCTAATTTATGCTCTATTTTTCGGATAGTTACTAAAAAAAACTAACGTACTTTAATATTAAATAATTATGACAATAATTGTGCGAAATAACAGAACGAAAAAATATATTACGGGGTATACACAACTGAAGAAGTCCTAAGAAGGGTGGGTGAGAAGAGAACAATTTTGGATGTGATTCTTCGCTGCAAAGCAAACTGGATCGGACACATCTTTAGGAGGAACTGTCTTCTGCGCAATGTCAGAGAAGGAAAGGTTGAGGGAGAGAAGAGCTTAGGAAGGAGGATTCAAATATTGAATAACTTGAAGGAAAGAAGGAAGTTATCTTGGGAGCTGAAGGAGGAGGCAGAGAACACAGTGAATTGATGGTTTAGGTTCACTGACAAAAGGAATGGACCTGTCGTATGACAGAACACCTAATAATAATAATAATAATAATAATAATACACAAACACAGGTGTCACTATCGGGGGTTGGAATAAAGGTAGCACATACACACCAAAAATGTGTTGTTTATTAATTTAGAAATTTTTCTTTTCTAATTTAAACCGAAAATAGTTTCTTTCTGTGCTCCCCAATAAAAAATATATTATCTATGCGATGCCTATGCACACTTCTTCTAAATTCAACCTTCCTCATCCTTGACCTGTTGGCCTAATTAGTACACAAGTGGATAACCCTAGCGGGTAGTAAGCCGCGGCTCTAAAGAAATCAGTATTTGAGAATGTAACGTGATATTTTTTTAATACTGCGTGCTCCTTCACAGCTGAAGCAACAAACTCAGATCTGTCAGGATTTTGAAAGGGCTTAAAAGAGAAACATAAGTGTGTAGGAAGATAAAAGTTTATCTTTTACTTTATGTTTATCAAGAAGGTGAGGCATTTTACTTGTTTTGGTTAAAAGAGTCTTGAATCTTTTGAATATGTTGAGCACTTAAAACCTAAGACCAGGGTTAGGACAACTCCAGCACGTGGGCTATTTACTGTTCATGAGAGAGTATTTTGTGATGCACTAGAACTTAAAAATTATTAATAATATTTAATTAAAATGAACTGCAGGAGAATTAACTCCCAAAACTCAAAGAAAGATAATTATATACAGTACAGTTTTAAATCACCACGTTTTACTACCATTTAAGGCTATACACATATGTGATAATAACTCTAATGAGGCAGAGATGAGGAAGGAAGCATTTTAGAGGCAATCTATCCAGACTTGCTTGGAAGGAGAAATGTAAACCGTTAAAAAAAACACTTTCAGTAGACCCAGCCGTGATTCGAATCTCAATCTCCCCGTCAGCAGCAGACCAGTCTAACCCTATAGTTACGGTTTATTAGACCATCAGGCCACTGAAACGGGTAGTAAGTTTTATTGTTATCAAAAATTGTACCTATTTACTTAATCTTAAAAATGTATATTATGTATACAATAGTAAATATTTATACGTAATTTCTATTAATATATATTTTTATTTATGCAATGTCCAAGTGGCATATACATACATAGCTTTAGTAGTAGACATATATAGGGCCTATATATATATACATATATAGGCCCTATATATATATATATATGCTACTGTAAATGTGCTGAATATGATGAGGTTGTAAAGTCAACGGTGATTCTACAAACCCGCTGGTTCAGTTGGGGAATGTAAAAAAGTATTTACTATTTCACATATTTTACTAAATCACCGGCGAGTTTACAAAATTACCATCAAACACCAGTGAATGTTAATAAGTCGCGTCAACATTAAGTTTGGTTAGGTTAGTTTAGGCAAGTTAAATTAGTTTAGACAAGCTTAGATTAGTTTATTTTATCTTAGGTTAGGTTAGACCAGGTTAGCTTAGGCTAGTTTGAATTTATGTTCTATATTTTTATCCAAATACACTAAATATTTTATAAAATCACCGGTAGATCCAGATAATTCAATTATGGTTTGATACTTTCACCAAATTGCATTGATAAATTTAGATAAATCTTATTATTTGTTAAATAAACCATCGCTTTCGGTGATTCTATATATTCACTGGTTATGTTACAAAATAAGGAATTCAGCACAGTCACGGTAACATATACATACAAAATTTCAAGTATTATATATATATATATATATATAATACATTATATATATATTTTATATAGGCCTACAATAAATAGCTTGGAGTAGTAGTCATATATATACATACGTGATTTCCAGAAGCAGACATATATAAAACTTTCATAAAGCATTTTGCAATTTACCACAGAAGCAATGAACGTTTCACTAGCAAGCTCCTACTTTTTGTGTGGCCCTCTGATAAATTGTTTTCTCACCCCTGCACTAGAATAAGCAAACAATAAAAAAAAGTTGGACATCAGATGAAGGAAAATGGCCGTCCACAGCGGGTCTCAGAATACACACACACACATGGACAGATATGTGTACGTGTGGGTTTTTTAAGTGTTTTAACACAAGCGCTATTTAATGTCTTAATCTATGAAGTAAAGATGAAGTTTTTTTTAAGCACCGCGTCTTGCTACCCGTTTGTGCTATACGCATATTTACTAATGACGTTAATGTGTTCGGGACTAGGAAGGTTGAATTCAGAGGAAGTTTACACGCATTTGCGTGGAGGGAGAGTGGAAAATAATTTTGTAAATATCATAATCAATACACCCGATCGGGATTTGATCCCTGATCTCTCCGTAATTGGCAATCCAGTTTAGTTTAGTTTAGTTTAGTTTAGTTTAGTTTAGTTTAGTTTATTCGTTAAAGAAACATAATACATACATTTTCATGAATAAAGAGTAATACAAATACCAACATTAAAGTTCTAAAATGTAAGTTTGACCTATAACACATAACGAAAATTTAGCAACTGAAATATGCGGGGGAAATTTTAAAAAAAACTGTACTCAGGGATGAATGAAATTAAACTTTAAGAGTTATATTGTCATGGAGAGTTAATTGTCAGGTATGGTATCAATAACTTGGGCCCAGAGAAGCTCCACTACAATTGGTGGGGGCTGTTGTGGGAGGTGGCGTATGCGGCGATGAGGGCGAGCAGGCCCCCCAGGGATTAGCACCAATGGTTCTGATAAGAGGATTGTCAGAGTTTCGGAGCTTACGAAAAAATCTTTCTGTCCGCTGGTGCAGAATGAAATCAAGAGGTGGCAATCCCGATCCGGCAATCTAGTATGTTGTGAGACTTACGCCATAAACAAAAGGTCTCAACCTACGTTTCACGGGCCAAATCTGGCTCGCCAAAGGTTTAGCAAACAAACAATTTGTGTTTATAAAAATCTACTTAGAACTAATTACATTTTTTGCTTGTTTTTTATTTCAAACCATATCAAACAGGTTGTCGACCCCTACCGTAGGCTGTACGACCATAATGTGGTTTGTTGAGGTTGTTGGAAAAAAAAGATACAATAATTTTGTTTATTTAGTAGTCGAAACTAATACTTCTGTGACGTTACTTTAATTTGAACCTGCTTCGGTGGCCGCATAGTCTAGGGCACTACTCTCGCAATAGAATATAGACTACGAATGACAGGGAGATCGAGGTTCTATCCCAGTCGGGTTTACTGAAAGTGGTTTTACCTAAATGAATTCACACTCTTTCTACGCAAAGTAGAGTAGATTATTACCTTTAAAATGCTTAATTTTCCTCATCCTTATCCCATAAGAGCAAATATTAAATATTATTATTATAACCTGATTAGATTTTTAAAATTTCATTATGTGTGGTATGGCATTGCTGACCGGGAGTAGGGATGTGGTATCGAAAGAAAAGTATCGATACTGTACTCATTAAAAGTATCGATACCGTACTAGTATCGAAAGAAAAGTGTCGATAAGAGTAAGTATCGGTATCGAAATTTTAATCTGGAATTATTATTTTATTTAGTAATAATAATTTCAACTTTTTCATATTTCATTAAAATTTTAAAAATTATAATAGGTTTTAATATTTTAAAACTAGTTTAAAAAAATGCTTCTTACCTATCCAACTTCATTAAAAAAAACTTCCATAATTCCCTTCTGGGAGATGCCATTTTAACTTCATTCGTTGTTTATATACTTTATAAAGATAGATTATTAACTATTTACAAACACTAAAAGAAAGAATGACCCGTCCTGCTCCATCTGCTTGAACAACGCACATAAACTTTTCTGTTTCGTCTGATAAAGACACCCTTAAGTTGAGTCCATTTAGCTCTACAAAAGCTTATTTTGTTTAGTTTGTGATGACCGTGCTCATTGATAAAGGAAGGGGTAGTAAGTAGACCTGTCGTCCCTCGCCTTGTCTCCCGGTCATTGATAAATAAAGATGAAAGAACATAATATATTAATTATGACGAGATAAAATAGATTGAATGCTATAGAGTTGCTTCTTGCTTGTCATGCAGAAAATGAGTGAGAATTGAAAATAGTGCCATTTGTTCTTCCTCCATAGTCCACCCTTGTAAACAATTAATCTCCGAGTGAGTGAAGATGACAAAAAATGTTTCTTTCGATACCTGAGTGTGAATACTAATATCAGTAAAAGTGTCGGGGAAAAAAAAAAGTATCGAGCAAAAAAATACCATTATCGAAAGGAAAATATTTATATTAATAAAGTGTCAATACTTTTTCCACAACCCTACCTAAGACGGACATTAAATCCACTTCGATCGCCTGTATGTAGACTATTAGCCGCTCTGGTTGCCCATGGTACACCTATGGAGGTTGTCTACACGTACCCGTAATGTGATGATGTGATGGAGGTGAATATGGAGGTGTGACATGTGGGATTCCTAAACCCAACTTAAGCCTAATTTACCAAACTCTGGCTTCCGTTGGGACAATTCACCCTAAGAGGAAAATATCCAAGGTATCAGCCGGGAACTGAGCCCGGGACTCCTAGGTTCGTAGCCGGGTGTACTGACCACTACACCATGGAACCAAATAACTAGAAAGGTATTAAGGAATGCGTCGATAAGAAAAAATTATATAAAAGTTTGATTCAAGTATCGTAAGACGTGAATGTCCTAGAAAGTGGAGTTTCTCGGTAGGGTTTTTAGTTAAATAAGTAATCGAGTTTTATCAATTAGCTAGTAAGTTGGTTTAGTTTGCTAATTAACAGTATATGAAATACCCACATCTGTGAGTATACGTATTAAACTTCAAGATAAACTTGTGGGGTTTTCTGATAGTGGAAATGTTGGATAAGGGTTTTGATTGCCGAACGGGTGAGATGAGTGTTTTTTTTCAAAATAATTTTCAACAATGATTTTTCCACCCGAATCTTATTATCTGACCGGGCTATACACAGTGTTTCAAACTCTTCCTCCCAGTAAGCGTGGGTACAATTCCCAAAAAACTATACCTTCTTCATCCCTGGACTATTTGTGTAATCAACATCAACATCCCAAATAGTAAGACGCGGTGCCAAAATAAAACTCGCCGGTAACTAGCCAAACTTTCATTGAAGTAAACCGTCGCAATAAAAATAGAATACACAGTCTGATTTATATAGGAAGGAACTTTATTGACAGCTATGAAAGTCATGTGATCTGCAGCTGTCGATTTTTAACCGAGTGAAACCAAGGTCCTGTTTTACCTCGATAGTTAATCATTTCATCCGTCTGTCTGCCTATTTTTTCCGCGATTAATACAAAGAGGACCAATTTTATTTAAATTTTACAGGTAAATTCTTTAAACCTAAGACAAATGATTTATGTATTTACTATTTATTGTCGGTGACCTGGCGGTCTAGGGGTAAGGTGTCAGACTTCTGTGCTGGCGGCCGGGGTTTAATCTTCGGTCCTGGCACATATTTATCTGATTACCAATACCCTTCCTTCACCTCTGACAAGACATCTTGTGAATGTGGGAAATGCCAGGCCTCCACCGTGGTTCGGATTCCACGTTAAACTGTACGTCCTCCATTTCGTCTCACAATCACCCTACCATTACACATTAGCGTAAGTGCGTATAAACTGAACGGGTAGTAAGACGCGGTGCTAATAATAATAATGCTATTTATTTTAATTTTAATTTACACATAAATTGCGAGACTGACGTCTTAAACCATGTGAAAAACTGTTTACATATATTAATATAATGTACTATTGAATATAGTATTAATTTATCTGTCTAGCCTGGTCACCAAAGAAGAATATCAACTTAAAACCCAAGAAGAAATTATAGGCGATATTTCAACTTCCATCCAAAGAGAAATCTTAAGACTATAGTAACCCACTTCAGTGGCCACATGGTCCAAGGCATCATTTCACTATCGCAATAGACTGAACTGCCAATGACGGGGAGATCGGGGTTCGAATCCTAGTCGGGTATACTGAGGGTGGTTTTCCCTAAATGTATTGCCCCTCTCCCACCATGCAAGGACGGGTACAAATTATTCATTTAAATTCAACCTTCCTCATCCTTAACACATTAACGTAATTAGTACATAGGAGTATAACACCGAATAGGTAGTAAGACGCGGTGCTAAAAATAAATACGGTGGTAACGATAAGAACATGGAGGGAGCAAAGTTTACTGTTCACAGAACTACTAGTAAAAGAAAATATCAACAACTTATGAAATAAGCTAGTATAATAAGATAAAATGTCAACAATATTGACCACACATACTAGAATTATACTAAACTTGTCACATATATACGTATTGCCCAAAATATTCCGGTTTATTGGTTATAGTATTGAACGGAACCAACAAGATAACTGGTATAAGTTAATAAAACATAATGAAAATCTGAATATATATATTTGAGGTATTTACCGTACACTTTCTGAAACGACTAATTTTATCTGCACACGAGAATTTCTATGAACGAGAGCGAAAGGGTCCAACAATTTGTATGGGGAAAGTAAAATCACATACATTCCAGGGTTCTTTTACATGCCACAGTCCACATTAGACCGATGGTTCTAATTTTCCTTCAAAGGAAGTTTTACTACGGATGTTTATCGATCCAAAAAAAATTCCATCGATCCCGACTGGGTTTGAACCCACAAACAGCAGGTCATACTTCTTGACCACTTTACCCCAAGACTACTGAGGTGGACTTAAAATTATCATTCTTAAGTTTTCCCTATTACTATTTTAAAAAATCGGTGACCTGGCGGTCTAGGGGTAAGGTGTCAGACTTCTGTGCTGGCGGCTGGGGTTCAATCCTCGGTCCCGGCAAAGATTTATCTGATTACCAAACCCTTCCTTCACCTGTGACAAGACATATTGTGAATGTGAGGAATGCCAGGCCTCCACCGTGGTTCGGATCCCACGTTAAACTGTAGGTCCTCCATTTCAACTCACAATCACCCTACCATTACACATTAGCGTAAGTGCGTATAGCCCGAACGGGTAGTAAGACGCGGTGCTAATAATAATAATAATAATAATAATAATAATAATAATAATAATAATAATTTTAAAAATCCTATCAAGTTGCGGGTGTCGGTGGACTATATGATCTTTCTTACCTATTTGAAAACTCTCCGGCGGACACATCGAAACTCGAACCCAGGGCTTTCTGAGTGAGGACGGCCACCAACAAGAACACAGCAAACTTGATATACGCCATCATTGCTCCTTCAGCGCTGACTGAGAACAGACTGATCTCTTTACAGAGGTCGCCGACACTTTTATGAAAAGTCCACTGGCTTGGAGGTACGGCTCAACATACTTATCTAGATCAACATTGGCGTGAAGAAGAGAGATATTTCCGGTAGCCTCTAATGGAGTTGGTCAAAGGGATAGTGTCTGGATCTGGTCTAGGGTGTAGGGCTGGTCATATTGGCCTGGAGGTACGGCTCAACATACTTATCTAGATCAACATTGACGTGAAGAGGAGAGAGATTTCCGGTAGCCTCTAATGGAGTTGGCCAAAGGGATAGTGCCTGAATCTGGTCTAGGGTGTAGGGCTGGTCATATTGGCTTGGAGGTACGGCTCAACATACATATCTAGATCAACATTGGCGTGAAGAGGAGAGAGATTTCCGGTAGCCTCTAATGGAGTTGGCCAAAGGGATAGTGTGTCTGAATCTGGTCTAGGGTGTAGGGCTGGTCATATTGGCTTGGAGGTACGGCTCAACATACTTATCCATAAAAAACCACGTAGAGAGAAGGAGTCTCTGACAACCACTGGTGGTTAGTGTGTTTGACCATATCATGGGGAAGGGGGGGAGAGGACCTTATTCCTTACCATTGGAGGAGGTTGTTACACAGAGTGATTTTACTTCCTCTCTCTAGGCATCTTCTGGTACATTTCCTATTATTTTCCCTTTCTACCTCTCAAATTAAGCCCTCAATAACCTTTGGCTAGTTGACCTCGGTGCTCTTGACGTAAAGTGCCCGCCTCAGGACCCGATATTTATGGGTTCAAACCCAGAAGAGGTCAACAGATCTTTCTTGAGCGATAAAGATCCGCAGCACAACTTCCTTTGGAAGGAAAGCAAAGCCATCGGTTCCATGTCGATTGCGGTATGTAAAAGAACCCTGGAAGGTAAGTGAAAATACCTTTCCTACAAATTTTGTAGGCCCTTTCAAGCTCGCTCATAGAAATTCAGTGTGGAAGGCAACCACCACACTCTCTGGGTTCCTGTAGTACATGGGTTTTCGACCAGATGGTGCCGGTAGTACTAACCAACCGAAGGGCTGAGTGAATTTCCAGCACCTTGTAAATAAAAATCACATCAAACCAACCTTCGGGTTGTTAACTTAAGAAGAAAAAATAAGATCCTTTGAAGGTCAGTGTTGGATCAGTACAAAATATCTCGACTGGAGTTCTCAGCTCTGGCCTAGAGACCAACGTCACAAGGGCAGAAGGGGGTTATTCCAATATTTTATTTTCCCTAGAATTTTCTAATCCTTTCCCCCAATGGATGCAGGTGTGTTTATTAATAGTCAACTTTACTCATTTGTGTTCTTAAATTTGAGAAATTCTGGATAGTCGGCATATACAGTAAAGTACATTTCATTAATATAAATAATAGTAAAAAGACTTTTAAAAAAATCTCATTAGCGTAAGCTCACAATGGAACAATAACGACCGGGCAGTCGCCGCTGTTAGAGATTATAGTGCCAACATTTGTGGATAAAGGTTATAATGTAGTCAGCACAAAGATACCTCCGGCCCTTAATCTCAGTTTTTTACACCAGAGTTGCTAATTATTTATTAAAATATCTCCATATGTGTCCTCGTTAGACTGATATTGACAACATAGGTGGTCATTGAACCCTAATCAAAACATAATATCATAAGTGTTGTCGAAATAAAGGGCCGCAGTCACATCTCTTAGAGGATGGATGGTATCTTTTCTGGTGATGAAGTAGAATTAAATTAGAGTGAATGATAAAAAATCAAATCAATCTTGAAAGAAGCACGTGAGATAGGAATATGAAATGTAGTGTGTAAAGTATTTACTTGTAGATTATTTAAATATAACTTAGTGGTAGTTCCGAGATCTTAGTAGTATAAGGAAGCTAACAAAATAAAAATATTAGTATTTTGTTCTTATAGCGGAAGTTTAAATTTTCGAAATGTTGACACGGAGGTTAGATGTTAAACAAATAATAATATTTAGCACCGCGTCTTACTACCCGTTCAGGTTATACGCTTTAAGCATTAATTACGCCAATGGACTAGGAATTAGGAAAGATGAATTAAAGGAAGTGTACCCGCATTTGCGTGGAAGGAGAGTGGAAAACCATTTAGGAAAAAAACCTCAGTTCACCCGACCGAGATTCGAACCTCGATCTCCCCGTCCTCAGCAGTCGAGCTCAACACGCCAAGCGCGTTAGCCAAATACGCCACTGAGGCGGGTGTTAAACAAAGGTTGGCCCTATGTCGCAAAGGTTCAACCCAACAAACGTTAATAAAATAAAGGTGCAGTAATTAATTAATAAAAAAGCTATTTTAAACAATATTGATCTCATACATATTATATTTAAAGTACAGTAGATACTAGGTTATATGGGTTAATGAAAGATAGAAATTTCACAGAGATAATAAATATATATATATATATATATATATATATATATATATGATTGTTTTGTGATTACCCCAGCTATCTTAGGATTGTACAACGAGAAATTATGGGGGTGGAGGGAGGGGGTATAGGCAACCGGATGTTGAAGATTCTAATAATTTGCCTGCTGTTTAACCGTGCAAAGAACGGGTAAAACTTTTAGTTACTTATCTATACGTAGACTTTTATAATATCCCTTCACAAAACATTAAAATAGCTATTATATTACCTTGTAGTATGGAAAACTTTCCGATTTTTTTCCCCTTTCCCTCAACATGACCTTTTTGTTGTGGAAAGATTAGTTTAGGATCTGTTGAGAGATTTGATTTACTATTAAATTGTAATATATATATAGTTTAGGATCTGTTGAGAGATTGGATTTACTATTAAATTGTAATATATATATATAGTTTAGGATCTGTTGAGAGATTTGATTTACTATTAAATTGTAATATATATATATATATTATATATATTTGTAATATATATATATATATATATATTATATATATTT
>CABEEJ010000713.1:76500-86934 GCA_901482245.1 Timema douglasi | reverse complement strand
CCCCCCCCCCATTTACAAGATTCATGGACTTTGGGGGAAATCCAGACCAAACATGGGCTTGCCCACACTGATAACACGGTGGGCCATGGGGAATACCCGGGCTTGTAAAGGGCTAGACATTCGGGACATGTTGAAGAAAGAATAATGAAGAGGAGCTTCAAATCATCCATTCCAACATCACCACTATCCACAGTTAGTGCTATGATAAATTATTATTATTTTTTGTATGTTGTAGTTATATTAAAAATTAAATATTGGTTTATGGTATCAACTTTAATACTAATCAATTCTAGAGTTTTTTTGTTAAAGTGTACATTCATTACGCAGAGAGTCTCCTAAATATATATATATATATAGTTTTTTTTCCCCCTTACCCCCTTTATTTTTGTTGTGTTTTATTGTGACTCTAACCTTTCTCAAAGGTCCGGTAGAAAAGGATTTTGGTAACTCTACATAATTTTTAAATAAAAAAAAAGTCGATAGCAACCCACCCTATAGGTTTTGTAAAGTATTTTACCCCCTCTCCCTTCTTTACTATATCTTAACCCCACTAGTGGTGATGACCTAAGAATTCCAGGGAAGGCCGGGTGGTGAAGTTAATGGTAGTAAATATAAAATTTAAGACACATTTTATGGGGGTAAGAGAGCGGTTACTTACAAAATGTTGCTTAGAAATTCCATCAACTTACCTTGCATTTTTGACAAAATAATTAACAGTCTTACTCAAGTTTTGTTTGTGTTATTTTTTAGATAATTGTTTATTACGGGCTAAATTTTACGTTATAGATGGTGAGCATATACACTTTTGCCTAACAATTTTAGAGGCTATAAAAATTGAGTTTATATCTCAACTTTACTCAAACCAACTACGTGACCCGCTCCCTTCTAAGTTAATTGATGAGAATAATAGCCAAGGTTAAATTTTTTTTAAACATATCTAATTATTATTCTGTCTAGATCTGACAGGTGTCTGTATTTTTACCAACAGTTATAACAATTTCAAGCTTCAAAATTTCGTCACGCCAGCACTTTATGCGTTTTAACTAGTGCCACCATCGGCTAAACACGGTGCATGTATAATAGAAACACGTGTGTGCCATAAGAACCGTGAGACAAAAAATTAGTTTTGTCCCCTCAGTCTATAACAGTGACTTAACCTCTGTGTCAAGTTTCTGTTAATAAACAAATGGTGTCATTTGTTCTTCCAATTAAGTACGTGGATCATGTTTAGTCATTGATGACGCAACTAAGAACTCACCAAGTACCCATGTGGCAAATTGTGAAGCCTCAAAGTGTAATAGCTGTTAGTAAACATATAGCAACATGTTACATAGAGATAAAAAAAAATATACATGGCTAGTAAAAAATTAAATCCTGGTTAGTATTTGCATCAATAATTTACGAATTAACTAGGAATTAGGTTTACTTAGGATGGTTCACTTAACTGATTTAGTCTGATTTTAAGATGTAGCCAACTCAACTCGTATAACTTCTAGAGCTATAATTTCAACTCGTGTAGGTTTAACACTGATGATATTAAAAATTTTGTTTATATCAAACCATAGTCTGTAAATTAGCAATAACAACACTTTAGATGAACGAATTAGCCATTATGTTACCAATTAATGTAGCCCATATGGTACAAAAATGACATTTCCAAGTTCCACGTCATGGTGACATGATATGTCCTGATGTCCTGTAGGAACCACAAGAGTTAAGGTGTACATACTTAATTCAAATTAAAATTAGATTATTGAAAGTGATTGGTTTCTTGATAAAATTATTGGCTGTACTCATCTTTGAGAAATAACTAATACTCACGAAAATATAAATAATAATAATAGATGTACATAATTATTTTTGTTGCGTACTTGAACACACTTATTTCATGTTTTTTTCGGACATGCCTACCAGGAATTTATTTTTTATATCAATTTAACATCCTACAAGACAACAAATCTTATTTCCTACCTCGATCCTTTTTATTTAGCCCGTAGCATCGAAATTAATAAAAATAAAACAAAGCTTAAACGTGTGTTTAATTTTTTTTTAACCATAACTTAGCTTTGTGTTTCAAATTTATACCACTATCAGCGGTACCTACTGAGCTTATTAGGACCTAAATATTATCATCATCATAAGAGCCTAAATATACTCTACCAATATATAAGGTAATTATTTAGCCTACAAAGGGAATAGGATAATATTTCTTCATAGTTCATATTAATGAAAATCAACCTTTATCTATAGTATTTGCGTTAAATCCCAAAGGTTAGTGAAACGCAAAGACAAAAAAAAAGAATATATGGTTATGATGAACTGAAATAATATATATCTTATAAACCTCTTTTGGTTTATATTTGATTTTACCAGTTATCTCTATACTATATTGAATGGATCTAAACATACCCCTTGCAACTATTGCTTTCAGGAACAAAATTATATTTAATTTTGGATAGTTACAATGAAATAAGGTCACTAAAACTTGATTACTTTTGTACGAAAGAGAAACTTTGTGTAGAAGTCCTACGTTCAGACGATTATTTAGGTTATAGGCTTAGAGGCAGTATTAATATATTAGCCTACATCGACTTATTTAAAGAACCAAGTTACGAGTGTTTAGGTTAGCTATGTTCTTCGAACCTTTTATTAACATATTTATTTCGTTTAACTATTCAAACATTGTTATATCTCATATATTCATAAAAATTAGCTAACGATGTCAAATGCCACATTGCCTTGTATGTGTGTAAGAGAGAAGGAGATACCCGAACATTTCTCTCTCTCTTACAAAATGGTGTGCAGACGACAGCTCAAAAATTTTAACCACAGATGTCTATCCAGTTATTTTTAAACGATCAATGGTTTTTACAGATTTTAAAGGTAAATTTAAGAAATATATATATGTTTATGTTTATGTTGGTCAAGCTTCAAAATAGATATTTAACAATCCAGGTTAGGTTGTTGTGGAGATATTTCATTTTACCTATTATTTGTAAATAGTTATTATTATATTGCTGCTAAACAATAAATTACTTTTAATATGTCTCTTCCTCGACCAGAAGATTTCTCACCAGAGCCGGAATTCGATTGGTTGCAATTAAGAAAGGATCTGGATACGTCGCCTATTGAAACACCTAAAGAAAAGCTTTATCGGAAATTTAATGAAAATCCATTAGTTCCTATTGGTTTGTATGACTTCATTTTAATGAATTTCTAAAAATATTACGTCTCTAAATTCGAGATTTTTTTTTCTTCTTCTTTTGAAATATAGACAAATTCTCTCTTAATTTGATTTGTTGAGAGAGTATAGAGGTCCTTGTGGTAGTAGTGTACACTGTTGGTGGGTGACATGGCGGTCTAGGGGTAAGGTGTCAGACTTCTGTGATGGGGATCCGGGGTTCAATCCTTGGTCCTGACACAGATTTTTCTGATTTACAAACCCTTCCTTCACCTCTGACAAGACTTGTATTAATCACAACTTGTGAATGTGTTGAATGCCAGGCCTCCACTGTGGTTCGGATCCCACGTTAAACTGTAGGTCCTCCATTTCATCTCACAATCACCCTACGATTACACATTAGCGTAAGTGTGTATAAACTGAACGGGTAGTAAGACTTGGTGCTAATAATAATAATAATAATAATATCTTTACCTATATTTGGAAGATACGACCATACTCAACTAAATGAAGTAGCCTACTTAATTGTCATCAAAATCTTCATCTTCATTCGAATCATTTAGCTTGCCAAATTTATTGCAATAAAAGGTCACTTCATCATCGTCATCAATGTCTAAGCCAAAAGCTTCAATGTTTGATTTTGACACACATTTATAATAGTATGTGTCAGAACACTCGTCACATTCTACCCACTTTTTCAGCACTATTATTATTATCTTTATTCGTTGAAACTTTTCTTACATATTTTGAAAATCCAATCCTCAGATGCTTCTGCTTAAATAGTAATTGTTTTTTGTTTGTTTTTTTTGTTATTTTCAGTGTCAGAAAAATATTGTTTCCATTTTTATAATGAAACAGCGGGGTCAACCTTTTGTTGTCTATTCCTGGTTCTTTCAGGTGTTTGGGGGCCAGAATAAACACCTTTTAAAAGGGCTATTCAGTTGGCCTTCTTTTTGGGGGGGGGCTATGATCTTTTAACTGATGTGTTAGAAGATGAAGAACCACAATAAGAACCTTGTGATAAAGATAGGACCCTACTGACGATCCACAAGCAACATTCTTGGAAAGTTTTGGCCCAAAGTCAACTTTTTGGCATTTCTCAATAGAACGTGATAAATTTGAGTATAGATGTTCTATACATCCACAGTACAGATAGTTAGTTGGTCAATTAATCTCAGCATGAAGTTAAATCTTGACAAAGGGTTCGGTAGGCTACAACTTTTTTTTTTAACTGTGCATATAAATTACATAAGCATCATATGTTGCAATATTCAACATATTAAAAATGAAACACATTGCCCAACGTTTCGTTGTTCTCCTACAATTGATACTTTGACACAATTGGTCATATGTATCAAATGTGCGTTTAGGCTAATAGTAACAGTGAATTTTTTCATGTTTTTCCTTAATTTTCTTTTACTGTAGGCCTACCATCCTCATGAACAGTTGATATCAAAGTAACAATTTTTACAACCTCGATTTGTACCATACTGCTGTCAAAATCTTGATGAAAAGAAATATTTGATGATCCTGGATGATGATTTTTATAATTTAAATCAACAATATCACCAGGCAAATTACTTTTATTTATTTATATTCCCAATCAGAGTTAATTTCTTCCATTCAGCAGTTTCATCACAATAGGTATGCTTGTAAACCAGTTATCAACGAGCGATTCTACCTCTGAATCTGATAAGTTTGTCTATCATCAAATAGGCACATAGTTTTACTTACAATTTTCAATTAATCTATTCCAATTAAGTTAAATTGATGTCAACTTGGTTATTGCTCTCTTCTCTTCCCTTCTGTCTTCTTTTCCCTACTGTTTTCTCTTCCCTACTGTCTTTGTTGTCAATTTGAGATTGTCTAGGTAGACATTTATATTCCATTCACCGTAGGAATTGACTTCTGAAAGGCCTTTTTCCCTACCATAAATCTACTATATAGTAGGATATTGGTAGGAAAAAAGACCTTTCAGAGAGTAATTCCTACCGTGAATGGAATATACATCTTGCCAAGAAGGGTGTAGTGCATTATATTTTCCCGCATGAAGTAGTGTAAAAAAAGTGTCACTGGGGAAAGATGGTTACTCTTCATTGCCCCGGACCTCATGAGAAGACCTAAGAATGCCTCTAAACTCCTCCATAATGAATAATTTCGATGTTGAGGTTTGAGGTGCTGAGTAATTTATTCTCTGCCTTTTTATCTCTTCGTTTGTGTGGGTTTAAAATTTGTGTGAGAACTTCTTGATCAAAAAATACTCTAAAGCATTCTAATAGTTGAACTGCCTCTGCGGTGTTATTTTTTGTATGTGGTCTTGTGTGTGTGTGTGTGTGTAATGTTTTTTTTTCTGGTGTATGGGCTTTATGGGCAATTGGCTCTGATAACCTCTCCTATTTTCCATCCCTTCCTTTCAGATGTTCTGCATACATTTTTATTGTTCCCACTATCATATCTTGTTTTCTTGTCCTTTTCGTTGGTTGCAAATTTGGCTTGGTTATTTTACTCTTCTTTGGTTCCTTCTGTAGTTCTTTTATAATAGATTTGTCATCAGTATCATCTCATTCTTCTCTTTATATGTTGTCTTCTTCCCCTCCATCTGTTGAATCAAATTGTGGCTCATCTAATTCTTCCAGAATTTCTTTCTCTGTATAAAGTTTTTGTATTCTATTTGCATCCATGTTTCATATATATATTTCATATATAATACAATAATAACAACTATACAAATATATTTAAGTATCACCAAGAATTCATAGGAATAAATAAAATAAGTACCTAGCATTAAAAATAATAGATGACAAAAAATTATAAAAATACATCTCATAATTTGATAAATACACAGGTAAATGTACAAGTGACATAGAAAAACAATTACTCTAATGCTAATAATACGTTGAAGATATGTATATAAATTTATGTGGAGAACTAACAATACAAAGTACCTTTTACTGTACTTATGTGACCGTGTCTAAGCACTCCAGCCTGCACACTGACAGAAGGCTGGAAGTTGTCACGAGGGCTGGAAAGTGACGGACCATTAGCATGGGAGGTGGGTTATATATATAAAAAAGAATCGTCACTAAATAAAGGTTGAGTAAATTTATCAACATTTTATATAGATTAGTCTTTCCTAAAAATTTAAATTGTATCTACTAATTAAATAATATATTCAATTAGCCTTACATTGTCATTAACACTATTAAAGCAGTTTCGAATTACAATAGAAAACTCGTAATCTTTTATTTAGGTATAATGATCCCCAATACTAGTAGTGTCAAAGCTTGAGTTTGCTTAACAAAACCACCTGATACCGGTACTTATTAGACGAAATATAAAGCTAAGCTTTCATAAAATATGACAATGGGACGCCACAACAATTTGTAATCTTCTGCCAAAGAAATTACTAATAGTTACTATTAGCATTCTTATTTACAGGTAACATTCAGTCTTCTAAATTCTTATATTTGTGCTTCTTTCATAAGACCAGAAAAACATACCCACCCAGTACTATATTTATCCTATTGAACTTACTCTTACTAATACCTCCTACTAAACATCGTTTAGCACTCAAACCTTAAAAACACTTAACTCAAGATCATTTGCTACAACCACAATAAATCACCATTCTTCTTAGAGTAGCAACTATTACTAGCCTAATCAAACTGAGACACGCCAACTTATTGGAAGGCTTCATTGAAACAGCTCGAAACAATCACAAACTCTTATAAATAAGTACTGCAAATATCTGAGGATAGGCCTTAGTTCAGTAAATAAAGTAAACACACCAGTAGTCATCAGGTTAAGGTGAACTTCACAAACAAATGAGTGTGTACAACAACCTGATTAGTTAATTTTAAATACAAAATATACCTTCTATAACTTCTAACTTTTATCAAGATAGTACATCTTGGAACATTGAACTCGGATTGGCTGTTTTGAAAATATAAAAGTTTTGAAAGGTGAATTTTTCTTCACCATAAATACTGCTCTGCTCTAATGTTTGTAATAGTTTTTGCTTTAGTCGTTGTCACTCATCAAATACACAAAATGTAACCATTATATAAGTTATGTGGATTTTAGTGAATTTGTTAGTCTAAACAGCTTTTTATTTATTACATACTTCATTTGTTACAAGGGTGACCCGTTGGTCTAGGGGTAAGGTGTCAGACTTCTATGCTGGCGGCCGGGGTTCAATCCTCGGTCCCGGCAAAGATTTATTCCACGTTAAACTGTAGGTCCTCCATTTCATCTCACAATCACCCTACCATTACACATTAGCGTAAGTGCGTATAACCTGAACGGCTAATAATAATAATAATTTGTTACAAGAAAATTATCATATTTAAATATAACAAATTTTCATGAATTCCACACCCTACACATGTGATTTTGTGCATAACTTGTTTTACTAATGTTTCCATTGATCATTACAAAAATATGGGCGAGAACAATATTAACACAATAAAAATTAATAATACAACAAAAATTAATAAAGTGAAGTAGGGTAAGTGAAAATGTAAAAACCTATAGTTGGACTGAACCTTCATAACTTCGGAATGAAAGAACTTTCAATTTCAAAATTTGTACAGTAATTTTCGGTAATGTTTTCTATAGATACTGTAAAATTTATGATATTCTGACTTTAACTATTTTTTTTCGTGTGTTTCATTTCTCACCTGCCACAGCACACTTAAAGAACTACACAAAGTTTTAGACTGTTATTACCATAATTAATTATTTAGATACAAACTTATTTGTTAATTTTTTACTTATTTTTGTTTAATGTTACGATAAGAATAATTTGCTATGTCTCTTGTACAACAAATAAACTAAACCAATCTTCTTTCCAGTGCAGTTCACAGTTAAAACACTTTGGTTTTTTAAGATAAGACAACTAAAATTAACTAAAAATAAAAACTTATTTTGACTATAAATTTAACTGGTTTTCTTGTGTTTTTATTCTTACATCAAGTTATATTACCAAAATGAACCTGAAAAAATCAGTTCATCACATCTTCCAATAGTCTTTTCAGGTAGAAATATTATCATGTCTTCATCAGAAACACATCTTGGGCCATTAACAGCTGCCCATATAAAGACAGTTAATACACTTTTGTTAGTACTTTTCTTGGGTATGAATGTATAATTGCCTGTCGAAGGTGACAAACACTGGCAAAGAATATTTTACCTCCCTTATCCAGTGTTTGTCATCCACGCTATATTTTCCTACCGAACACTATTTCTGGAAAATTATACTTCAAACACGGAATTTAATAGTTATTTGTATCTCAGACACTTAACCCTGATTTAAAAGAATTTATTTGAATTTTTTTAAATTAATATATTACACTTACCTTATTAACAATTCTAAATAGCAATCTACAGCAAAGACATGACGGTTTTAACATCCACTCGTCTATAATAAAGTTTTCACATCCAAACATGACTAGTTCCGAAAACCAGCATTCCGTTACTTACCAGGGTGTTTACCAAAACTACCGCGATGTCGCAGGGGTTGATAAAGTGATTATTCCTCTTATTATCGATAGTTTGGTATGAAAATGACAACTATTAGTTCAGTGACAAGTACCGATGCATTTGTTATTATTATCACCGCTTCTTACTACCCGTTCGGGTTATACGCACTTACGCTAAAGTGTAATGGTAGGGTGATTATGAGATGGAATGAAGGACCTACAGTTTAACGTGGGATCCGAACCACGGTGGAGGCCTGGCATTCCACAAATTCATAAGTTTTGATTAATACACATCTTGTCAGAGGTGAAGGAAGGGTTTGTTAATCAGATTAATCTGTGCCTGGACCGAGGATTGAACCCCGGCCGCCAGCATAGAAGTCTGACACCTTACCCCTAGACCGCCAGGTCACCTATATTATATTGAATAGTGCAATAATTGGTGGTTTTAAGCACTGTATCTGTCAACTTTGCTTAGCAGTAATAAAAACCACATTTAAAGAGGGTATTACCAGCTTCTGTAGTTGCTTGGTCTAAGGTGTCACTTTTTTGTTAGAGCTGATAACAGGAAGATTGGAGGTTTGAATCCCGGTTGTGTTTACTGAAGGTGGTTTTTCCAATCTCCCTACACACATATGTGGGTACACTTCCTCTAAATTCAACCTTCCTTATCCCTAATTCACTGGCATAGTTAGTACATAATGCATATAACCTGAATAGGAATTAAGAGCCAGTGCTTAAAAATATATAATTGTGTGTTTGTCTTTCTTGCAGGCTCCCTTGCCACAGTTGGGGCCCTCGGATACGGCCTGTGGTGTTTCCGTCTAGGTCGCAGTCAGATGTCCCAATATATGATGCGGGCTCGTGTTGTTGCACAGGGGTTCACCTTGGTCGCATTATTGATAGGTGTCAGCATTAATGCCACACAAGGCCCTAAGGATGATAAAAAATGATGATGTGGCCATCATTATGTTAAATATGTTATATTGTAGATAACTTAAAGGTATTTGATTTCTCTTCTGTAATTCTCTTAACCCTTTGGTGAGTATGAACGTATATTTACGTTCATTTTGTTATGGCTTCCTAGGAGTATGCACGTAAATATACGTTTTCATGTTTGTCTAAATTAGTATGGCCGTAAATAAACGTTCAACCATGTTAATGCTCTGCTGCTATCTATGTTATGTTAAAGAAACTATTTTTAGACATTTACTAGTTTATATATTTGCTAATAGATGACTCTACTGACCTTTACACAAAACGGGGGACTTTCTTCTTATCATAAACACCTGGTTGACTAAATTGATGTTTATTTTAGAAGATGTTTTTCCACATGATTTATTTGTAACAGTTTTTTTGCTGTGTCATTGTTTATAAAGTTAGTAGCCACATTTGAACATTTATATTTATACCTTAGTTTTTATTACTGTTTTATTTATGGAGGCAAACTCACACATTTATAAATAAAGGTAGTTGCCACGCTTGAATGTGTATAATCTTATTATAGTTTTATATTGTTGTATTTATCATGGCATCTTCGCGCAAAAGACTAATGCTCACAGAAAAAGAGTTGAATGAAATAATTTCAAATTGGGAATCCGCGAGTGATATGAGTGACATTGATGACGGAGTTTCATCTAGTTCATCCGAGCGGGAACCTGAACATGAAGTTGATGCCGATAACAATATGACACAAATACAGGTGAGAGCAGATGTTCAACCAACAATGCACGACACATTTCGGTGGCAAAATAATGCCAATTTTCACAGCCAAAG
>CABEEJ010000713.1:35268-75697 GCA_901482245.1 Timema douglasi | reverse complement strand
TATATATATATATATATACTGTTACAAAAAAAAAAGGGCGCCATATCGTCTCGGGCCTAGGGCGTCCTCAAACCTAAATCCGCTACTGACCAAAGAGCTGAAATTAAATAATACACACTATTACAGAAACATTGAGAAACTAGAAACATCTTTGTTTTACCAAATTGCAAATTATCTGAATACAAATAAATATTTATGTAAATATATATGTATATATATATGTATATTTTTGCCTATGGCTCAGACACTGTTGGTTTTATTAAACTGTTTCAAATGAAAGAGTTTTATGTTTAATAGTATCTATACAATGATGAGTTAGTTAATATTTCAAATAGTTGTGGAATTATAATCAAAATAACAAATTTTTGCTAATGTAAAATACCCTCGGTAATTTTTAATGGGTAAAATATAATTTACAATGTTAAACGGTAGGCCTACTTTGATACAAAATTTAATAAAAAAGCATTATTGTTAATTTTTATAAAGTCCTGAATTCCTCTGGGGAACTTTATGTAACCCTAAGATATTGAGTTTTAGCCTTAATAAAATGCTTTCGGCCCTAGACTGAGATACAGACAAACGGCTGCGTCTTAAGTTGGCAACTTAAAGGAACAAATAAAGAACTAAGTCGGACAATGTTATTATTTACAAATTTATATAACCTTAGGGCCTAATTAATAACAATATTAAATATTTTTTTATTCAGCTTTGTATCACCCTCGAAATATAATGGCCTGTCAGTGGGATTCATATCCTGGTCAGGTGTACCGAGAATGGTTTTCCCTAAATAATATCTCGTTCTCCCTTCATTTAAATGCAGCCACAGTTCTATACATTATAAGTACCTTCCTCATCCCTAGCTTAAATATATGGATGGCCTAAATGAGAAATAAGATGCAGTGTGAAAAATAAAACCTTGAAAAACTAGAAAGAAATTTCATTTGTTATTTATGAAAAAATATTAGTAGTGTTTGGGGTAGTGACGGTAGGTCCCCACACTTTCAATACAAAAATTGTGTAGAGAAAACAAATCCATTAAAGTGTATTAAATATTTCATGATTTTTAATTGTCAGTAGAACTCCGACCATCCGGACTAATTAGGACCTAGTCTAGTCCCTCTATTCGAAAATCAGGATAATTGATTTTATAGAAAGAAAAAAAATGGCTTTAACACTAAAATACTTTATTGAAAATGTAGTTACCAAAATTTAAAAGCATTTAACATGTGTACTAGTATAGGCTTACCTAATTCACAGTATGTACCTACAACACATCATAAAACAAATTACATATGTAATTGTACATATCTATTATGCAACACAACTTAAAAATAAATCTTCAAACTTTTTAAAGGCAATTACATAATCAGTCTGCCCACTTCCTACTTATAAATTCTATTTTTAACGAAAACCGCTGCTGCGATATGAATCAGGATAGCCGAAATTGCGGCTAATCAGGGATCTACTGATATTTTACTCACTTTTTGGTAAGTGAAATAATTGGAGGAATGAGATGGCAACACAATGCACCATTGTTAAAATACTTTAATTAAACTTGTATATCATAGAATTACTTAAGTGTAATAAACCTTAGTACATACAGGCTCTTTTTATATAATATAAAGTAATCATATAAGTAGACCTACTTGGAAAATGCACTATTTAAAAAAATGTGTGAAAAAGCACTTGTGAGTTTTTAACTAAAAAAAGTTTGAAATGATGCTGCTTGTATGGTTGGCTGTATCTTTATATTGAAATACATCACTTTTGAGATTATGGAGTGTTTAAGGGGATATGTTCATGGGGTTTGGGCTATTTTTGAAAAGTATTTTAGTATATTGGTTATGGTTCGCTATTGATGTGATAAAATGCAGGTTCTTATTTAAGGTTATTCATCATAATATGTCAATGGAACATAGTTTTTTGTTCAGTTAATATTTTTTACACATATAAAAAAGTGCATTCCATTTTGAGTTTTTATTTAGTCTTAGGCCCTCCACACATGGGTCGACTGTTTTAAAAAGCAAGTTTCAAATCGATTGCACATGCAACCATTTGGTGACCTTTCACATGTAAGGGAGTGGGGAGCTGCACATGGGTCAACAGAAACAGGACCGGTTTGAAATCACTTTTCAACTGGTCACATATGATCGTGCTTACAGGTCGCAAAATGGTTTCAGTTGCATGGTTGAATGGTGTGAAATTGTTGAAGACGTGTTATTCCAGCGTTGTTATAGCATATATTCTTATCATAGCGTTGTTGTAGCAAATATTCTTGACATCTTGAAGTGTTGTTTGTCAAAATTTGAAATGAATGATCAGATGTACAAGCACTGCACCACCTTGAGACTGCTCACTTGTAGTAAATAAAAAAAGAATGGCTTAGGAGTAATGAGGACAAGCCTTCTTCAACCACAGAAAAGGAGAAGGAAAAGTAGTTTTTCTGTTCCAGCTTATATAAAAGGCTTCAAAACAGGGGTTCCCATTGACCACAGTTTGTAACTTCAAAAGAAACTATAACGTGGCTACAAAATATCTTCGCCACCAACCTCCTCCCCCTAAAAGAGGTGTATGCAAACTTACCCCATTTTACCGGGAAACCAGCACTTTGTATATATCCTCCACGCACCTAAACACAGAACACTGTGTGAATCGTTCAAGTTAGACGAGAAAACAAGAATGAAAACACAGAGTGCCATGTGATCCAGCTCATTTGTCTCGAGTTGCGGACTCTGTGCAGGCGCTAAAATTTGGGGAGAGGTGCCCTGTGCTATCACGTGTGTCTCCATACCCTCTGATAATTATCCTCTCAACGTTGTGCGTAGGCGTCGATGAAAGAACCACGCTCTACCTAGCTAATGATGACTTCATTGGACAAGAAATACTTCTCTACCATTTTTTTTCTGCTGTTCAAAATTAAATATAAGCAAGTACCTAGAACGGAGCAATCACTCATTGATGCTAATAGGAATCAGGAACTTACCTAAATGTAAGTTATTGTTATTTTGGGGATATTTTTTTTATTGAAAACTAGGCTTTGTTTAAATTTATTTAAAATCATGTAGGGATCCAATTATATATAAAATTAAATTTAATTTATATTGATATTTATTTTGGGTAATAACATTTTTTGGTCTTAAACCTTTTTAATCCGACTTAGAACGATTATTTTTCAAGTCAATTTTGCTCTACTTGATCTTTGAGCACTATCGTGCACTTTAATTCTGTTTCTATACATGTAATTTTGAAATAAGTTCATACGTTAATAATAAAAAAATTATAATTTTAATATTTAACGTTATTGGGTAAAACTTTAGATATTTTGATTAACATTTTTTTTAAATATATATATAAAACTTCTTCACTTGTATAATGGATGCTATCTAATACTGCGCACTGTTCGCTATCTCTAAAGATTATATTGTTTTCCTTTCTGAGGCTTATTTTATCATCTGAGAATAAATTGACCTTGTGGCCTAGTTGATTCTATGTTATTTGCTTTTCATTAATATTTAGCAATGCCCTAACTCCCTCAACGTCATTTGTCAAATGCTCATCTTTATTAATGCTAAGATAGCTTGGTCAGGATACCTGCGCTTGGCATATTTGAGAGT
Organism: Timema douglasi; assembly: GCA_901482245.1. Taxonomy (NCBI): domain Eukaryota; kingdom Metazoa; phylum Arthropoda; class Insecta; order Phasmatodea; family Timematidae; genus Timema; species Timema douglasi. Next base: position 72,083 of record CABEEJ010000713.1, on the reverse strand, counting down.
AGAACAAGTAAAGTTCCCTGGTGATAAACATTATTTTATTCTCTGTGTCGCAACCTTTTCACTGTGGCTGGTTTCTTGAACGTACATGGCATGTAAGTTCTAGTATGCTGAGTGCTTAGTGAGAACGATTGAGAACATGAGATCTGTGTTCATGTGGAATCTAACAGAGCTTACTATAACCTCAGCTTAAAACTAGACCCCTTCCACTGCTGTGACGCCTCAACGAGTCGGCCAGTTCCTGTATTGAACTGCACAGTGAACACTATTTTCTACATTTAACAACTTTAATTGTGCATATATCATGTGTTTATTTAATAACATGCCTTCTTAGTGCTGTCACTGTTTATTTCATACTAATTTCTTTGATAGTAAAATTACTTAGTGCCTAATGGTTTGGAAATGTATACCGGTAATATGACACTATATAAAACCTGTAAAATAAGTGAGAGTGAAGGAAGCCACAAAGGACGACATAAAAGGAGGAGAATAGTAGGAGTATCAAAGGTTCAAAAAGTACATGGTGGAAGCTGCAGAGAAGATGTGCGTAAGAACGAGTGGAAAGAGAAGATGGAAGGAAACTCCACGATGGAACTAAAAGATAAAATAAGCATTGAATGCTAAAAACAAAGCATTTAGAGAATGGACCACAAAAATAATTGAGGATAAGTATAGGGAGAAAAAGGTAAATGCAAAGAAGATAGTAAGAGAAAGGAGAAAAAATTCATGGAAGAATAGACAAAAGTGCTACAAACTGATGTGGAAGGGAGCAAGAAAATATTGTATAGTCAAGTGAGCAAAAGGGAAAATAGGAAAGAGGTCCAAATAATGGATTAAAAAGGAAGGATAATGGAGAGGTAAGAGGTGGTAGAGAGAAGCTGTGAAAGTAATATTTTGAGAGACTGTTCAACCCAAAGGGGTAAGGATGAGTACGGAAGGAAGAAGGTAAGGAAATATATGGAGATCTGTGGGAGGAAGTAGCAGACCTAGCCTGGAAGGAGGTAGAAGAGGCCTGGAAAAGTTTGAGGAAGTGAAAGGCACCATGACGAGGTGGAAATTATAATGGCATCAGGAGAAATTGGTCTATATTGGTGGTATTGTAGAATGTAAACCAAGTGATATGACATCTACAAGCCGTAATCTGCACAAAATACTAAACTGAAATAACGGAATCCAAAGAATAAAAGTAAAACTGATATATTATGCAAAAATATAATTTGTGTTCTACTTACATTAAGTGGATGTTCCCAGATACAATCACCATGCTTCGATACAGAATGCTGCCAGCATGACGGAAGCGAAGGCGTGGCAGTTTCAAACAGACGTCTAAACCCTTGAACGCCAAGTTGAAGAAAGGCCTGACTGTCGTTGGTTCAATGCCGTGAACCCAAGCGCTGCTGACCTAACGGACTTCCTTGGCAACTCTTTCTCCACTGTTCCAAACAACCCCGCCCGTCCCCTTCCTTCTTTTTTCTTATTTACATGCCCATATCTGGTCTGGTATAGTCAGGATATAGAGTATATAACGAGTGACCTCTAGGTTCACAGTATTGTAGTTCATCATTTGATATCCTTGAAGGAGGAACCTCTGCTCCAACACCAAGAAGAATCAGCTGGCCCTGATGGTTGGGTTACGGGTCTCTCCGCCTAAACGCCGAGGGAGTCTTGTCTGATGTTTCAAGTATCCTACGAGTGTTATCCGAGTCCTTTAGACTTGTTGATTTAGTCCGAGTGACTAATAATTGTTGTTTATCTGTCCTTTTGACTTAGTCGAGTTGACTATAATGTTGTCCAAGTCCTTCAGACTTGTTGATTTAGTCAGAATGACTACTTTTGGTTTGGTGTCAACCCAACTTAATTACTTTAGTCAGATAGTCTGACTATATGTTTTCCCTATGTTCATATAACATAGCTTAAATACATGAGCGTTGAGCCCTATATGTAGTAAGGACCTTGCTTTAAGCTTCCTCTTCTCCATAAGTTCATTATTCCGTGTTAAGTACTAATGACTTCACAATATCCTATGACACCATGGACGTCAAGCTCACTTGTTCGAATTTTTGTATGGCTGCAAGCAGGTGGTCTAACGCCTTTATTTGAGGACCTAGTTGAGTCAGTATCTCACGGCATTTTTGTTGGTACCCCTTTGTCTGCGTTATTATTTTGGGTGCGCAAAGTGCAGAACACGGCTAGTTTTGTACTGTGGCCCATACAGATAGTGTTTTCATTCTTCCCTTGTTGGCAATTTAATTTTCTTAGTATGTAATTATTTGATGTATACCCCAGGGAGTGGGTGAGGGCATAAATGTACTATTGAATGCTTTGGCAGTACCCACTGGGAAAGGACCGGCCATAGTACAATTTTGTGTGGACACCTGATTGTTAGCCATCTTTTAATGTAATTGAATGAAGGTCCTCTTAACAATTTATTATTTAGGATGTATTTCTTATTCTCGAGTCAAGCTAGCTAGCTTGGCCATCATTAATAACTCTAAAACTATATGATTTGCAGTTATATATTGGTGAGTAATTAATTCGCCATGTTTTCTGTTTATACCCTTCTAGTGGAAGTCTGGCTGTAGCTCGGCTGGTTTGGAACCCAATACATTCTTTCAACTTAACTTCCTTTTAATGGTTTCCGTGTCGTCTTGGACGCGTATTCTCCCGTGCTACGGGAAGTTCCTATATATTTGGAGTTGTTAAACACTATCACATTTGTCAGTTTATAGTTATACTAATGCCAGGCCTCCACCGTGGTTCGGATTCCACGTTAAACTGTAGGTCCTTCATTTTCATCTCACACTCACCCTACCATTACACATTAGCGTAAGTGCGTATAACCCAAACGGGTAGTAAGACGTCGGTGCTAATAATAATAATAATAATAATATAGTTATACTTTTATAATTTACTTGTTTTACCTTGCCTATCTAACGGACTTAATTACACTTTATTATTTTATGTCCAGCTTTCATTCTACAGTAAGTTTTGTAACCCAATATTACCCTCTTATGTTATTTGTATAATAAATCTATTATTGTTACCAATTCAATTCTCTTACTTCTATAATATGTTTCCCTGCTTCTATCATGTCATGCATTTTGCTTTGTAATAGTTAGCGTTAACTTCTCTACATATTAAAGTGAAGGGGAGGAAACGATACAACCAAGTGATATGGCACCTACAAGCCGTAATCTGCACAAAATACTAAACTGAAATAACGGAATTCAAAGAAGAGAAATAAAACTGATATATTCTGAAAAAATATAATTTGTGTTCTACTTACATTAAGTGTATGTTCCCGGATACAATCACTATGCTTCAATACAGTATGCTGCCAGCATGGCAGAAGCGAAAGTGTGGCAGTTTCAAACAGACGTCTAAACCCTTGAACGCCAAGTTGAAGAATGGCCTGATTGTCGCTGGTTCAACACCGTGAACCCGAGCGCTGCTGCCCTAATGGATTTCCTTGGCAACTCTTTCTCCAAAGGATAGTGTGAAGGGAGAAGAAAGTGCCAGATGATTCGACAAAAGGTATTATATTACCAATACTCAAGAAAGGGGATAGGAAGAGGTGTGAAAATTATATAGACATTACAGTGATGTGTCAATGCGCTAAAATGTACAAACATATTTTGGAAAGGAGAGTGAGGAAGAGCGTGAAGAAAATATGGAGAGAGGAACAACATGGGTTCATAGAAAAGAGGTCGACGATAGATTACAATATTAGGAATTAGACAGTTGATGAGAAAGATAAATGAGTTTGGAAAGGATCTGGTGATGGCCTTTATGGATCTAGAAAAAGCTTATGATAGTGTGGATAGAAAGAGAGTTTGGAAAGCAATCGAGGAGGCTGGAGTAAAGAGTGGCTAGAAAAGTAAGGAACATGTATGATAATAATGTGAATTGTGTAAAGACGGAAAGGGCATGGACAGTGTGGTTCCAATTTAAAAATTGAGTCAAGCAGGGAAGAGCCCTCACGCCATTAATAATTGTATTTCTGATGGAAATTATCATGAATAAAGTGGTAGGAAAATTGGAAGAGGAGAAAATGAAAGCGATAATGTTTGCAAATGAATTGATGGTATGGGGGAATAAGGAAAAGGAAGTACAGGAATGTAATTTAGTATGGCCAAAAGTGAAGTGATGGTGGTGACAAGGCAGAAAACATGGACAAGGTAATAGAACTGGATGAAGTAGATTTTAAGGAAGAAAAGAGCGTAAAGTATCTTAGTAGTGGAATTGAGGCAAAAGGGAGCAGCAGAGAAGATGTAGTGAGACGAGGGCAAGTTCTTTACAGGTGTATAAGATACCTACTATGGAAAAGAGAAGTGCCTCTGAGTGCAAGGAAGTGTTTTACAACCTAATTCATACCCATAGTTACGGATTCAAAGAACACTTGGCCTTTGGATGTTAGAGAAACAAGTAAGGTGGAGGTCATCGGAATGAAGTTTTTAGGAACATGTTAGGTTTCATCAGAAGAGATAGGATTAATAATTAAGATGTATGGTCAAAAGCTGGGGTACAGGGTGTTCATGAAATAGTTGAGGAAGCAAATATGAGATGGTATGGACACATAATGAGGATGGAAGGGAAGAGGCTTCCAAGAAGTTTAATGGATATGAATTATGTAGGGAAGAGAACGCCAGGGAGAGGAGGATAGTGGAAGAGAGTAGACGAGGAAGAATGGTGGAAGGACAAAGGGAGAAGGAGGCATTTGATTAAACGGACCTAGCCGCAGGCTAGAAACAGTTTATGATGTTGAGTGAAGTAAAAGAAACCTGAAAGGATGGTTAGGCCTAGATAGGAAAAAACACACTTCACTCTTCTTATACTTTTACACTTCCACAGTTACACATTTTTTTTAATTTTCGGAAATACTTAAAAAAAGGAATATTTCCGAAAATCCAATACAATGTGTAACTGTGAAAGTGTGAAGAAATGAGAAGTGTAAAGGTTTAAAAAGAAGAGAACAAATGACGAGAGAAGTGTGTTTGTTTCTAACTAGGCCTAACCTAGCTATCCTTTCAGGTTGGTTTAATTCTATATCACTTATTTTACACTGTTTCTACACTGTCTGACTATACAAAATTATTTTGTTTTCTTTGATGTCTTTTTAGAAGAAATCACTATTATTTAAAGACATTTTAGATAGTGGTATAGAGGAATCAAATATAATTTTTCATAAATTTAAATTAATTCTTGTGTACTCATTCGTTGACATTTAAAACATAATGATTTGATCTTGATAAATAAATGTCTGCAGTTATTACTCGATCCACTTTATTAAGTAAAATGTGTAGGGAGATGAGGTGTGTATTTGAATCAAATAAACATGCTCATTTCTTCATGGGCGTGGGTTTTATGTCATTAGAACTGTTCATTTTGTTAGCCAAAATAAGCCCTAGATGATATGTTTCGAATTATCAAGTTACTACTCTTAAAATATGCATTTTCTAATATAATATTTTGCGCCAAATAAAAATATTTATATATTGAGAGTGAAATATAGTTATTAGGGACATAATTAGTACTTTCATTGTTTGAGTCAATATTCCAAAATGGCTGACGTGACCTTGCCCGAATATACCACCTATATAACAATATAAAGTGCTGTCATTGATATTAACTTTGGGTATTCATTTATTACCACTGTAGGCAGATAAGTTTTTCACGTTGGTCAAGTTCAGAGAGATGTTGTAAACATGGCGGTGAATCTTTCTAGTAAAATGTCTAAAACATTAATTATTTTGGGGTCAAGTGCTGCTGTTAGTGCTTGTGCATACGCTGTTTATAGGTACTGGAAGCGCAGAGAATCAAAAAGCATTGACGAAGGATTTGAGGATGTTTCAAGGGTAATAGTTTTGTGTTCGTTTTATGTGATGGTTAACCTTAACCTAGTTATAAATACTTGTCAGTTAAAGCACGTTTTTTTTTAGATATTTATTTAGGTCTTAGCCTTCGAATATTTTTGAGAGATTTCATTCTAATTTATAAAAAAAATAATGTCAATTGGCGTTTATTTTATATTGATCACCAAATTTCAACACCCCCGGATTATAGTTAGTGACCCGCCTCGGTGGCGTAGTTGGCTAACGCGCTTGTCGTGTTGAGCTCGACTGCTGAGGACGGGGAGATCGAGGTTCGAATCTCGGTCGGGTGAACTGGGGGTGGTTTTTCCTAAATGGTTTTCCACTCTCCTTCCACGTAAATGCGGGTTCACTTCCTCTAATTCAACCTTCCCAATTCCTAATCCATTAGCATAATTAGTACTTAAAGAGTATTACCCGAACGGGTAGTAAGACGCGGTGCTAAATATTATTAGTATTATTATAGTTAGTGATGGGCCCAGCACACATACATATAAAGCAGCAAAAAGAGTGTTTATAAGTATTAAAGAATAAGTTTTTTGGAATATATTGGTACTTCACTGGCGGTGTTTGATCTGATTTCCTAAATAAACCTACTAGCTACTCAGGCCCACTAAAATTCTTGGAAAATTGTTATTCTTGTAAGCTGTAAGAATGCACTTTGAATCCAAATTTTTAATCTCTAATTATTTTTTCAATTAGGCTATTTTTAACAAATTTTCGAAGGGTCACGAGTGACACTGTGTGGGATTTCTAGGTAATTATAAATTTAGCATGTTATTATGACTCATTGAATGTGACTTAGAGGTCACAGAATAGAATCAACCAACTTGGTGAATAGTTTGAATTTAAACAAAGTGAATCCTTTTAACGCCTTCTATCAAAACACGAAGCGATTGAATAAACTAAGTCACTAAGCTTACTATCAGAGAGTTTGGTAACCAAATGAGACAAGATCCGTGTCTACCATTTATATCGGAATGTTGCACCTTTCCTGATACATTTCATCACTCAAAAGAGTAGATATAAAGCTCTGACATCTACAAGCATTGTGACTCCACCCGAAACACACCACTGCACCAAATAGTGTTGCAACCCCTGAGTTGGATATCACTGACATTAGTCTTGTCAAAGGATTCACATGATAAGATTAAGGTAGAGGAACTATGCCAACATTTGAAGGGTACAAGCGAAAAGGAGTAAGTCACACAACACACATTTTCCAAGACAACAACTTTAATATCTCAAAACGCCACAAGGACCTTAGCAAATACCTTTTTTTAAACAATTAATACAAAGATGACAGAGACCTCCTCTAAGCTTAATCTAAATGGCATTATAAAGGTCTTGTGAGTGTCTAACAGGTGGCAGCACTAAATACATTTTAGTTAAAATAGGTCTTTTTTCCCATTTTACTCTGTATACTTCATTTGTCTAGTCTTATTTGCCAATGATGAGGATGTAGGATCACATATCCCAACCGGGTTTACTTTGGATAGTTTTCCCTAATCGGTTTCCCACTCATCCTCCACATAAATTTGTGTACATTTCCTCTAAATTCTACCTCTATCATTCGTACTCCAATAGTGTAAATGTTCCGGGAACTAAGACTTGGTGCAAACCTTGATGGAAAACCCATTACATATGTAAACATATTTCTGATCAGTCTAACTTGCTACTAATCAAAGCCTGTCCTGACACCATTTCTATAGCCGATGTTAAGCGTTGTTTTCTCTCTCGCATATGAAGTGCTCCTTGTCTGCAGTTGGAAGAAAGCCCGGAGCGCAGGATCCTTGTCTTGGGCTTGGAGAATGCGGGGAAGAGTACAATCCTGTCCCAGGTCACGTCGGCCAACTGTCACAACCACGATGTGAAGCCGACTGAGGGCTTCAACGTCACCTCTCTTCACAATGGCGAGACCTCTCTAAATATCTGGGAAGGTAGGGTTCATTCAATAACTGTTTGATACAGTCCGATTTTAACAGGAATGGCATTTTAGAAAACATAAATATTTTCTTGTGGCTAACATCGCCAACATTTTATTATATTGTTAGTGTTACCTATTTAATAAGAATTGATAATAAATTTTAAAAGTGACAACTGCAGATCACACTACTTGACGTATAAATATGTTATAGTAGATCTAGTGATTTTTTAAGCTGGCATTATACAAACATTCCTAACCAATAGGGGTGTACCAATGTGGATACCGATGAATCGTTATCGGGCAATTACTAGTACATTGGCAATTAATCATAATCAGCGATTATTATGTCGATTGATCGTTGTTTTTAAAAGTAGAATTTATATCAAAATTTTCTAGGTAGGAGTTGAGTGACCAAAATCTCAAAAGAACATTTAGATACACACTGCATCTGGGTTGTGGGTTATGCAAATATTACATAACCAGATAGAGAAATAAGGTCATACTGTTGATAAAATTAACAATCCAGTTACAACTTTGGCTGGTTATGCATAAAATCTTTATGTATCAATTACATTAACTGCCATCATTCTCTAAAACATATTCCCAAATAGTAATAATTTTGACTTGTCAATAAATGGTATGTGAGAGTATTTATATAAAGTTTGTAACCTAGAGTAGTTTTGGAAATCATAATTAGGTGATTGCACTTCTAGAACCTCGTATACTACAAAAGGGTCATCTAGTCATTCACACTTACCTCCAGGCTGTTTTTTTAGGTCCACATCACTTTTCAATATATTAAATTTGCTATAGCTATCAGGAATTTTAAAAATAACCATATTTGAGGGGTGTTTTTTTTTGCCAAAAGAGTAAATTCAGATCCAGCTCTGTGGGGCGTACCCTTTACTACTCTGTGTGAGGAAGTGGCTAAAATATAACGAGACTGTTGATTTTAAATTATTATTATTATTATTAGCACCGCGTCTTACTACCCGTTCGGGTCATACGCACTTAGGCTAATGTGTAATGGTAGGGTGATTGTGAGATGAAATGAAGGACCTACAGTTTAACGTGGAATCCGAACCACGGTGGAGACCCGGCATTCCCCACATTCACAAGATGTCTTGTCAGAGGTGAAGGAAGGGTTTGGTAATCAGATAAATCTTTGCCGGGACCGAGGATTGAACCCTGGCCGCCAGCACAGAATTCTGACACCTTACCCCTAGACCACCAGGTCACCCGTTGTTGATTTTAAAATTAAAGGTTTAATGGGTAGTTAAATTTTGACCAAAGAAACTCTCCCCCCTCCCCTGCAATTTTTATCAGTACAGTGCAGGCACTATATTTATAGCCAAGTAGTTTACCAATACATTAAAATGACGTACAGACAATGGTAAACAGAACATTTTTTGATTCAAGTCAATATCTTTTATAGAAGCAGAGATGTTAAAAATAACGCAAACCCTTGCAACTGCATTTTTCAGAGTATCTCTGTCCCCAACGCACACCCTCCCCCCTCTAACCGCCAGGGTAAATTAATGGTGATAAATAAAAATATTCTAAATTTTATTTTGGTCCCTCAATATTTGTAGGAATCATATATATTTATTTAAATTTTTTTGGAAATGGTGCCGCAACCACTCCTTGGTGAAATCTGCTGGAATGACCAGGACGCGGACACTGCTAGAAACACATACTTGTGCATAAACTCCTAACAGCGGAAACAAATTGAAAACACCGGTCCATATACAGTATCGGACTGTAGGAATGTCGGGAATTCCTTTGTCTCGTGTGAAGTGTGAGCAACCCTGCCATCCCCCTCTAGGGAAAATTTCTAAACCAGCCTACATATTAATGACTACTGTACTTCAAGGTTGTAATTTCCTTCCTGGGGTTGTTTCATCAGTTTAGTCTGTGCCCAAACTATATAAGGTCTACTGTTCCTTTCATTTTATTTGTGTATTCTGTATATATTGCAATATGTACAGTAAGCAACATACAATATTCACTTGTCATTATTCTGCATACAATACTGTATAATGTATTAATTATATTGTTGTATATAGGTAGGTTCATATAATTAATTAAACTGTGTTCAAGCACCATTATTTTAAAATATATATTTTTACAAATAATGGACACTTTTTAATAGCAGACATCTTTTTGATTCTAGAAGGTCTCTGCTGTATTTATTTATATATACACACACACACACACCAAATGTATTAACTTTCAATCAATATTGGTGGTCAAAAGTGGGCTTCCTATAAAAATAAGGGTATACAAATGTGTTTATTTACTATATATTTGTTGGGGGGTTTTCCTATGAAAGCTAGAGCGATACATTTTCTGTTAGTATTGTTGGGGCAAATTTCCTCAAATGTTTTAGAGAATCTCAACAGTTATAAGTTATATCAATGATCCAATTTTTATGAATAAGCCATTTTTTTTACAGTTACAATAGTTACTAAAACAATTTTAATAATATTTATACATAAAATCGTGTGATCATCTGTCACTTTTTATTGGTAATATTAATAAGTTTGCAATAACACTTACACTAAAGTAAAGTGCTATCTTTATTTACCACAAACAAATGTGTTTGTGTTTTCTAAACTATTTCTTACATCAAAGCCCTATTATATTATATTATATTATATTATAAAGCTTATACCAGGAGTGGGGAACATTTTGATATTGGAAGCCGCATTTAACTTCACAGATTCCTTCTCAGACCACACACTACGGTTAATTTTGCATAAAGACATATTTGACATATTTTAGTAACAAGAGCGAACAATTTTTTATCTTTTATATACATTTATTATATTTTCATAGAGGAAAACTTGATTTTAAAAATAATATATAATAATATAAAATATTTGCCACAAACAGCTTTTTCACTTTTTCTTAAGTTGGGTTGCCATAGATCTTGGTTTAGTTTTAAATTCAACTGCAAATATGTATTGTAACAGCATGTACTAAGGACTATATAATTGAAAAGATAATCACTCAAGAATTAAGTTCCACAAACTAAAATTTCAACAGTTAACAAAACACTTCCATTATATTGTAGGGATACAATTTGAGTTTGAGAATGCCTTATTTATAAATGATGAAGAGACATAATTGGCAAAATATGTGGAAAGGCCACACGAAACACCTGCAAAGACCTAAAAGCATCTAAATTTAGATAAAAATGCAAATTTTCTTTGGAGATATGTATTTTATAAAGTATATTTCACCTATAAACGAATGGTGGGGAAGGATGGTGCCATTGAGTAGACTCGGCCTACACTCTTGTTATTAGATTATTTCATTTTGTGGATTACATGAGATAGTAGAGGAAGCAAGACTGAGATGGTATAAGCATATAATGAGGATGGAAAAAGAGAGGATACCAAAGAAAATGTTGGAAATGAAGTATGTAGGAAAAAAGACCACAAGTGAGGCCAAGAAAGAGATGCCTGCCTTGGTGGTATGGTTAGATAACACGCTAGATTTGTGTTGAGCTAGACTGACGAGGACGAGAAGATTGAGGTTCGAATCTAGGTTGGGTGAACTGGGTGTGGTTTTTCCTAAATGGTTTTCCACTCTCCCTCCACGCAAATGCGGATTAACTTACTCTAAATTTAACCTTCCTCATTTCTAACCAATTAGTGTAATTAGTACTTAATTTTATAACCTGAATGTGTAGTAAGACATAGTGCAAAATAAAAAAGAGATGTGAGGAGCAGATAATAGAAAGTGTTCAAGTGAGAGGAGAAGAATGATGGAAGGATAGAGGAAGATGATTTTACTAATCTGACCCGGAAACAATTGGTAATAATGATGATTTTGTGAACAAACTTGTCTCTTTCAATCAACATTTATTTGACTTTTCTCTTAATCTTCAATATGAACAATTTCATAAAGACGGGGAGATTAGGGTTCGATCCTGGTCAGGTGGTTTTTCCTAAATCGCTTCCACTCTCCTTCCACGCAAGTGCGGGTGCACTGCCTTTCAATGCAAACCTAATCCCAAACCATTAGTGTAATTAGTACATAGGTATATAACCCAAATGGGTAGTAAGAATGGTTGCTTAAAAAATCCATCCACTAATTATATTCAGATCGCATGCATTATTTTCTTGCTCTAATAAATATAATTGGTTTTGGTGACAGTGGGTGGCCGTGAACCTTTCCGCAAATATTGGGTCAACTTTCTGCAGGACACAGACTTGCTTGTGTTTGTGGTTGATGCGGCAGATACTCACAATCTCTCACTGGCAGTCACTGAAGTTAAAAGGCTCCTTGGTGATGACCGTATGGCCAAGGTGCCCATTCTGGTTCTTGCAAACAAACAGGTGAGCTGATATATTGCATGGTTAAAATTCTCTTTTATATTCACAAGAACTATTTTACTAAGATCATTAGTTAGTATATCATCATCATCATCATCATCATGGTTTGTGACCGGGTCTGTTTAGTAAAATGCCTCCATCTCCCTCTGTCCTTCCACCACTCTTCCTCCTGCTCTCTCTTCCACTCTCCTCTCATTTGCTGCTATCTGTTCCTCCCATCTCTTCCTTGGTCTCTCTTGCGAGCTCTTACTTACATATACTTCATAGCCATTAATCTTCTTGGAATCCTCTCCACTTCCATCCTCATTACATATTTATACCATCTCATCCAAGTTTCCTCAACTATCTCGTGTATCACAACTCTTGACCTTGCATCTTCATTCCTGATCTTATCTCTTCTGGTGATCCTAAAATACTTCATACCCATGGCTTCCACTTTCCTTGTTTCTCTTTTACCCAAAGTCCAAGTTTCCGCTGCATACGTTTCCGCTAGTATCTATTATTTTTTTATATTTTAACCATCATAATATTTTTTAATGAAACAAATAGCCGAAACAATTGTTGATGCATTTTAATGGGGATAGTCCCTCATAAATATCATATTCTGAAAATTGNAGACTCTGCCTTAAACTATGAGTGAAGAATGACCATGGGCACGGGACGAATCCTGGATAGCTCAGTGGTAAGAGCATTGGCGTACTAAGCCGAAGGTCCCGGGCTCGATTCCCGTGTCCAGGTGTCATTTTTCAATTTTCAGAATATGAAAGATTTTTTGTTTGTTGTGTTGACCACATGATACCCTCTAGCTGCAGAAGTTGGTACTATCTTCGCCAATAAACAGCATACGCTCGGTCATAATTACTCATTTGCATGCTGGCTGGTGTCAAGGCATTTATTTTAACATGCACAGCTTCATAATACCCATCCGGGCTATCTACATATTTATACTAGTGAGGTGAAGATGATAAAGGTAGAATTTACAGAAAATATACCCACATCTTTGGGAAGGAATAGAAAAAATATCATTTAGGAAAAAACATCTTCAGTACACCTGGACAGGATTCAAAACTTGACCTCCTTGGCCCCATTAAACCAGACCAAACAAAGTTGACACCTTAGCCTGCATGCTCACCAATGTAAGTGTGATTATTGTTTATTTAGTAGTAATCATTTGATCTAAAATAATAGATCATTCATTATGTTTGTCAAATAGAGAAGTGTGTTGCAGTATCTTGATCCACTTTTATCTTTTCTTAACAGTTTTGAAAATCATATTTTGTGTGTAACAGGACAAAGTGGGAGCCTTGGTCCCGAGTGATGTAGCTGACGCCCTTGACCTGAACAGCATACCCCCTTCGAGTCACAAGGTGCGAGTTTTAGGCACACAGACACCTCCAGGGGCCACTGAGAGGCATCCTTCCATCGCAGAGGTGGAAAACATGTTACTGCTCATGTGTGACAAGTAGTCTTAGAGATTTACCCTATCGCATGTGTGTGTGGGTGTCACCTCCTTGGTTTGTTGCTACACCGCGCATCAAAACAGTCAGACAGAGAGTGATGCCAATTGTTGAGTGTTTTTGGGGTGACACAGACCCATATGATGGTTTCATCAGGTGACATTTTGCCATGCTCGAATCTGACATTGTTTTATTTAAATTGTTTTTATTAGGTATTTAAATACAAGCTATGTTACTTAAATCAGTGAGATTATATACTCCATAGAGAAATAATCAATCTATTCAGAAGTGTACTTTACTATGTTTTCTATTATAATTATGATGGTCGCTGACTAATACTTTTTAACCTGTTAAGTTGTATAAAAATTATTTTTAAAGATGTCAAACTCGATTCCTTGATCTTTTCAATCTTAATATCATAATTTTTGATACCTCAATTCTTAGCGCTCAAATTATAGTTAAAAAGCTTTTTTTCATATTTGAGGTATTTTGTTATATTTGAAAAAAGGATTGCATTTTTCTTATTTGTTATTTGTTCCTTTTACATGTCTCTATCTAAGTATCATATTATTCTTTTACAATTTCCCAATTCTCCCTTTTGTAATTTGATTTAATCTTTTAGGAAGTTGTGCTATACCTTTCACACTTCCTCCTGATCAGTTTCGATAGTATGAAACCTAGGTCTGGGATTGGGTGATAACAATCAATTTTCTTTAAGAAGCATCTATTGCCTTTGTCCAGTGGCAGCAATGTAAAGTGTCAATTGTGTTGTTCATTTGACTGTAGGTGACCTGGCGGTCTAGGGGTAAGGTGTCAGACTTCTGTGCTGGCGGCCGGGGTTCAATCCTCGGTCCCGGCACATATTTATCTGATTACCAAACCCTTCCTTCACCTCTGACAAGACATCTTGTGAATGTGGGGAATGCCAGGCCTCCACCGTGGTTTGGATTCCACGTTAAACTGTAGATCCTCCATTTCATCTCACACTCATCCTACCATTACACATTAGCATAAGTGTGTATAACCCAAACGGGTAGTAAGACGCGGTGCCAACAATAATAATTTAACTGTAAAAGCCATATTGTGTTTGTTCCCTTTTATGTGTTTCTATACACCTTTACCTTCTTCCAAATATAACAAATTACATTTAATTTTATAATAATGGAAATTGATAAAACTAAATAAAAAGGGAAAATAAACTAATAGGAGTAAATTTTATGAAGAAAACCAATCTAGGGAAAGAGGAAAAATGTGAGAAGAATCCAATACCCAAAGGTGACATCTTCTTCCTTTCTTTTGTCTTCTATAGTAGAAGTAGAGTAAATGTGTGTAAGACTACTTCTACTATAGAAGACAAAAGAAAGAAAGAAGATATCACCTTTGTGTATTGGATTCTTCCCACGTTTTTCCTCTTTCCCTAAGTGGGCTTTCTTCGTCAAATTTACTCCTATTAATTTATCGTCCCTTTTTCTATAGTTTAATCAATTTCCATTATTATAAAATTATTTAGCAATTGGGCCACCTCATTTTTAAACAAATTACAGTTAATGAAACAGCAATATTCAGAATCGGGTAATTTTTCGTTTTGGCCCTTATTAGTTCTTTTGCAGTTTAACGTTAGTACCAATGAACTGTTAATTAACTAAACATGACCTTTATGTTCTAGTGATCTTGTGCAAATCAAAATTGTCTGTTTTGATTTAAAAACACTACATATTAAAACCTTTTAGTTGTTTCTACAGTATGATATAAAAATAAATAACATATTTTTGATGTGTGGTTGGCTGCATTAAAAAGGATTGAAATGGTAAATGTTGAGGAATCGGAACCGAGAATAAAAAATCGAGATTAAAATTTTAAAAAATCTTATCAGGAAATAACAGGAATCTTGACATCTCTAAAACCAACTTGACATTCACACGTATTTTTAATAAGACAAATATACTAAATGTTATCCCTTTTGTGCTCACACCAAGCCATGTAAACCACTTATTGAACTTTTATATGTTATAAAGTTTTCTTAAAGCTAAAGCTTTGAAAAATAAACATACTTTTAAAATTATTCCACAATTGCAACTGTGTGATCTGTAGTTTTGCTCAGTGATTATCGGTATTCATAATTTTTTTTTATATGATTGCTTCTTAGGCTACGGCCATACTTGCAATCTGGCCATCATATCAAAAATGCTGCAAGCAATATGCTAGCACTCAAAGCCTTGTTTTATATGCAAGTGGTGACAGTGACTTGGTCACAAACGTGAACGACTTTGGGTCTCATATCACTAACATTGCGCGAGGTTCTGACGACTAGGCTGTAAGTATCGCATACCCTTATTTTTTATTAACACTTGATTATATATGGTTGTCTTGATTATGAAAAGCTTAAGCTATTATCTTTTTCGTAAAGTTTACTTTTTTTTAATCATAAATTTGTTTCTCTCTTGGTGGTGCTTTTTTTTGTGCTAAGCATGTCGAAAAGTGACATTTTTTAACTTTAATTTATTGTTTTGTTATTTTTTGTAGATTTCCATTATTTATGTGACCTAAATATACATGGTAATTCTTTGTGTACTCTTTCATTATTAAAATAAATATTTTTAATCACTTCTCTGTATACATATTCATTATTTGAGCAAATGTTTTATTTTCATGTAGTTACTTTCATTATGGGGAGTTAATCATTAGGTGTACATTGTACAAGTGGAGGAGAGAATGAACTTTCAAGCAAAAGTAACAGCACTACCAAAGGATGACATAAAAGAAGAACAAAAGTGGCAAAGGTTCAAAAAGTGTAAGAGTGAAGTTGCAGAGGAGATATGCAGAATAACTACTGGAAAGAGAAGATAAAAGGAATCTCCATGGTGGAACTAAAAGGTAAAGGAAGCAATGAATGCTAAGAACAAAGCATTTAGAGAATGGTTCATAAAAATAACAAGAGAGACTGAGGATAATTAATAGGGAGAAAAAGAGAAATGCAACAAATATAGTAAGAGAAGGGAGAAAAAAACATGGATAGAAGAGTGGACAAAAGTGCTACAGACTGTTGTGGAAGGGTGCAAGAATATATTATAGTCAAGTGAGCCAAAGGAGGAAGGAAAATAGGAACGAGTCCAAATGATGGCTAGAAAAGGAAGCGAGGAGTTGCAGAAGCTGTGGGTATAATGAGAGACTGTTCAATCCAAAGGGGGAAGGAATAAGAGAAGGAAATGGACAAAGTTGTGGAACTAACATGGGTGGAGGTAGAAGAGGCCTTGAAAAGAATGTGGAAGGAAAGGCACCAGGAGTGGACGAACTCACGGAAATAATAGGATAAATGGGTCTACAGTGGTGGTATAGAGTAGTAAGGGCAGTGTGGAGAGACAAGAAAGTGCCAGAGGTTTGGACAAAAGGTATATTAACAATATTCAAGAAATATGATATGAAAAGGTGTGAAAATATAGAGGAATAACACTGATGTGAAAATGTACGAAAAGATTTGGGAAAGGAGAATGACAAAAAGTGTGGAGGGAAGATGGAGAGAGGAGCAACATGGGTTCAGAGAGAATAAGCTGATGGTAGATTAAAAATTTGGAATTAGACATGGGATGGAAAATAAATGTGATTATGGAAAGAATCTGGTAATGGCATATATGGATGTAGAAAAAGCTTATGATAGTACAGATAGAAAGTATGGAAAGCAATGGAGGAGGCTGGAGTGGTTGAAAGTAAGGAATATGTATAGTAATAATGTTGAGTTGTGTAAAGACGAAGAGAGGGTGGACAGTGGTTCCAACTAAAAAATGGTCAAGCAGGAAAGTGACTTCTCACCATTACTATTTGTATTGTTGATGGAAATGATAATGAATAGTGTGGCAGGAAAACTGGGTGAGGAGAAAATGAAAACAATGATACTTGCAGATGACTTGGTGGTATGGTTGTAAAAGGAAGAAGATCAACTGCAGGAATGGAAAGAGGAGTTGAAAAAGTGTGGAATGAAATGTATTATGGTGAAAAGTCAAGTGATGATTTATAAGGCAGCGAACAAGGGCAAGGAAAGTGACAACTAGATGGAGTAGATATGAAAGAAGAAAAGAGCGTTAAGTATCTTGGTAGTAGAATTGAAGCAAAAAGGGGCAGCAGAGAATATATAGTGAGACGAGGACAACAGGGAACGGTGTTTTTTTTCACGGGTGTTTAAGAGAGCTATGGAAAATAGAAGTGCTTCTAAAGTATAAGGAAGTTCTGAATAGAGCACACTTCATATCCATAGTAACGTATGCAGCGGAAACTTGGACTTTGGATAAAAGAGAAACGAGGAAAGTAAAGGCCATGGGAATGAAGTTTTTGAGCAGCATGCTAGCTGTCACCAGAATAGATAGGATTAGGAATGAAGGTTTAAGGTCTAAAGGAGTATAGTGGATAAATGAGATATTAGAGGAAGTTAGGATGAGATTGGACATTCAGACCCCAGGAGAGGGGCATACAGAGGGTACATCATACCCAGGCCCAGAAATTTCGTGGGATTTCATAAAATGTTTGCACATTGAAGACAGGCATTTACATTTTCAACTGAAATTACTAATAAATTACACTGGTTAACAGCCATTTTGCATCTGGGGTGTGATGCATCAATTGATATGTATTTTTTGTTGTATAATTCGAATCTGTCTTCGGAAATGCTCTGTCGTGTAAAGTTTTTAAGATATTTGAGATTTTTACTTTTTTTTCTTTAAACTTTTGTGTACTCTTTTTTTCATTACTTATCACTGTCTATGCTGGTTGCACTCTATACTTGGATGCAATATATGATGGAAGAAGCTATAAAAATAATCACTAGATGGCA
Organism: Timema douglasi; assembly: GCA_901482245.1. Lineage (NCBI taxonomy): Eukaryota > Metazoa > Arthropoda > Insecta > Phasmatodea > Timematidae > Timema > Timema douglasi. The sequence continues at coordinate 53,667 of CABEEJ010000713.1, read as the reverse complement.
GGGCAATTTAGTTGAGGGGCCATTGGCCGTTAGAGGTGATTCAGCTAGCCACGTTAGCCCTGTTGTTTAGTGCATGTTGAAAGTTGGATGTTGTTAGTCACTTCGTAACCTACCTCTTTCATCATTCCACACAAATAACAAACAGAGGTAGAGACAAGAAAGTTATGAATTTTATTCAAAACAATCTAGATACACCTCAACGAGGAAGTGGAACGTACGATCGTTAGGCGCTGAGCAAACAAACAAGCCAAATGGGCTGGCAGGCGCATAGATAACTACCAAGGCCAGAAGGGCATGCAAACAGCAACAATAGGTGTCAACTAATTTAAGTGCCGAAAATGGCGTCATCATAAAACAACAATAATACACTAAGAATGGACCTACAAGTTAATATTAATTACACCTCTCATAATCAAAAGTTAAGAGCCAAGAACGGGTTTTTGCCCAAGCATTAAACCTAAGGTGAGGATAAGATCACCAGTTGTCGTCATCTGACAAACCCTAACTAACCTAAACATCGGTATGCAACCTTCCATTATTTATACATAACACTCAAAATACCTAAAATTAATAATAACTAATAGAAATATCTAATAACAAGTAGAACGTCTACCAGAGAAATATTTACTTGAAGGCGCGTGGCCCCTTCTTTAAATAACATATAAATATAAGTGATACAACGATATTAAACTATACCAAATTTAATAACAAACAAAACGTCCACATTAGAAATATTATCTATGCCAGCTCGCGGCCCCACATTTAAATAACATATAAACGTAAATGGCTCATTAATAATAAACTATTCCAATCCTTTTTGACATCAAATATATCATGACAACAGAAAATAATACAGAACATTTTGTTACTGTCTCTCTCCTAGCTGAAGCAGGCCATGAAACTTTCCGTGAAGCGGATATAATAAATTTAAGATAAAGACAATCAGATAAAAAGTTCTTCCCAAAATACCCAAGGAACGAGCACAGCTACGGGCTGGTCGCCCATTGTATCCAAATATCCCATAGCCTTAAGGGAAGAAAACCGTAAAAGAAATAATAATAATCAAAAATATATGTAAATCCTGAACAGTAAATTTAGAATAATAAAGATTTAGCGCCAAATAGAATTTTGAGAAACATGTCGAGCCTAATTAACAGACAGGCCTTTCACCTCGAAAGTCCAGAGTGTAATGCGTGACCACATTCTGGACTCCAACCGTTATATATCCTAAGGAAATCGTGTGTTCTTGGGGCGCGGAGAGCAGTGTAAAGGAAAGGGGTAAGGGTTCCATAACAATCTCCACTCGTACACACGCATTTAAGTCTATACACAATCATAGTTCGTAGAAGTTCTGAATACGTGCGCTGAGCGCCGACGTGCAGCGCTGCTCATTTGTTTTGGGGAGCGGTTCAACCAACACGGCTGGCAGCGAACCTCGGACCTCGAGCTAGTTCAACGTTGACAGTGCTGGATTGCAGTGTCGGATTGTAGCGTGCCGGAATGAGTCAACTGGGGCTGGCTTGGTGAGTTACACAACTTGTCCGAATTTATGTTGTAACAAGGTTACAACTTTTTATATTTATCTTTTTTTAGGTTATAATTAGTACAGTGTTCTTAACGTAATGGCAACTACTAAACTTCGTGGTTATGTAAACCACCCCGATAACTTTTGCTATGTATGGGGTAAGTTCACTCCAAAAACCCAAAGAAAGCCAATCCCTGACTTAGTTAAGAAGGTTTATAAACTGTACTATGATTGTGCTCTTAGCGATCAGGATAAACCATTTGCACCTCATATTGCTTGCATAGCCTGCACAACTACACTTATAGAATGAATTAAAGGAAACCACCGATCTATGCCGTTTGCTGTTCCAATAGTTTGGCGAGACAAATATTGCAGGGCATTCCAGTAAAACTAAACATACAATTAAATATCCTAATATTTCTTCAGTTCCTACGCCTCATGGGGAAGGCTTACCTGTTCGTGCTTGTAACTTGCAAACCACTGCATTAGAACTATCAGAGGAAATTAGATCAGAAGATGCACGATATTTGGAAAAATACATCCCTGAAACTCATGACAGATTGCCTCACCTCATAGAACAGAAGGAACTGAACGATTTGGTCCGTGATTTGAAACTTTCTAAACAGCAATTTGAACTTTTGGGTTCTAGACTGCAACAATATAACCTTCTAGAGCAAGGTACGAAGATTTCCAGTTTTATAACAAGAAATAACTTTTTGTCTGAATGTTTTTAAATGAAGAATTCAATGTGGGTGTGTGGGTGTGCACAGACGTGAATGGTTTGGTGATAGAGTTGGGTGTTCAACATAATCCACATGAGTGGAGAATATTTATTTATTCATCTAAAGCAAGCGTTAAAGCAGTGCTATTGCATAATGGCAACAAACACTTTCAGCCACGCTTTTGGTGCATGCGGTGGATATGAGGGAAACTTATAAAAGTATGGCTTTGCTGATGGAGGGAATCAAAAATAAAGATTATGAGTGGCAGATATTCTTTGATTTAAGAGTTGTCGCACTGCTTATAGGCTGGATTCACAAAAGAATTGTTGTTTGTGCTTGTGGGACAGCTGAGACACCAAGAACCACTACAAAGTCAAGGAATGGCCTATAAGGAAATTATACATTACTAGAAAGGAAAATGTGAAATTTACTCTGTTGGTTGAGCCGAGTAAAGTAATTTTGCCTCCGCTTCATATAAAGTAGGCTTGATAAAGAACTTTGTAAAAGCTCTTGATAAAGAAGGTCAGTACTTTAATCATATGAAATAAATGTTTCCCAAGTTGAGTGAAGCAAAGCTAAAATAAGGTATATTTATTGGGCCACAAATTAAGGCGTTGTTGAAAGCTCCAACCTTTGATGCTAAACTTACAAATATCGAGTTAGCTGCTTGGTCCTCTTTCAAAGACATTGGTTACGGCTTTATGGGCAACAGAAGAAACGATAAATATGTTTCCCTAGTGGGTGGTCTATTGGACAATTACAAGAACATAGGGTGTAGAATGTCACTAAAAATTTACTTTTTACACTCGCATCTTGCCTTTGTCCCAAAAAATTGTGGTGCTGTTAGTGACGAGAAGGGTGAACGCTTTCACCAAGATATCCTGACCATGGAACATCGCTACCAATGACAATGGAACCCTTTAATGATGGGCGATTACTGTTGGTTAAAAGTTGTTTTAAATGTCCCCACCAAAATAATACAGGCCTGCTGACAATTTCAGAGTTGAGTTAATCACGCACAAAGTGAGTACTGAGTAGCATTCGACAAGTTACACGCGTGTAATGAACGAGACTCGCTCAGCACTTATAAAAACGGTAAAGTGTACCTCTCTCCCAATATTAATATATTTTTAGCTATTGTGTTAATTGTGAAGTGCCTCAACTCAAGTCTCAACAATGTCTCCAGTGGTATGCGTCCATCAAGCCAACTAGACTACTCAACATACCTGCGGATGTACCCGCGTTTGTGATTTATTCTTTTCCAAAGGTAAAACTTCAACCACATTTTTAAGTGACTATAACTTAGATTATGTATTGTGTTTTATTTGTACCTCCAACTCGTTTAAAATCGAACAGTTTTATGGATTTGTTACTATTCTCTTTTGCTTAATACCAAGAGGAAATACTGTGATCGTGAAAAATGTATATCTCGAGATGATGAATCTTTACGTTTTATGTGTACTCGAAACCAAAAGAGTTGTTTTTACAATTCAAAAACAAATTAATATAAAGGTGATTTACTTATAAGACATCTTAGAAAATTGTTTTTTAAAGACATTTAATAATTGAAACAATAAAATTAGACCATTTGGGAATGATTTTTCTTGATATTTAAGAATTTTTTAATATTTTTACCGATTAAACTAATTTCAACATAACTTATTTTTTAAATAAGCAAGTTTTGAGAATTTGAAATCTTATAAAATCGTATGTAAATTTAAAAGTCATATAATTGAATCATCAATGTTGTACTCTTCTCGGGAGAACGTGGTTTGTCATTTACTGGTTTATCACATCGAATTGGTGATCCAAACAATGGAAACTTCTTAGGACTCATTGAACTGCTCTCCAGGTGGGACTCCATCATTCAGGAACATGTGCTAATTGTAGAGGAGTCACAGAAAAATAGTGAGCGGTTTTAGGTTCATTATTTGTCCCCTGACTCACAAAATTAATTTATTGCAGAATGCTCGAATCTTGTGAAACAACACATTTTTCGTGAGAGACAGTCAGCAAAATACTTTGCAGTAATAGTAGATTCCACACAAGATTAATCACATATTAAACAAACAACATTTCTTTTGAGATATTTACATTTAAGAAATGCATTATGAGGTTCAATAAATATTTCTCAAGATTGCAGATTGTAGTAACAAAAACGGGGAAAATATTGCTGAGTTAGTAACTGATAAACTGAAAGAACATGCTATTCCCCTAAATGATTGTAGAGCCCAAACTCATAATAATGAGGCAAATATTTCTAGAAAATATAGCGGTGCACAAGTAAAACTACTTGAACAATGCACAACAGCAATTTTTTTCACCTTGCAGTTGTCACACACACAACTTATGTGGAAATGCTTCTGCTGAATGCACAACTGAAGCCATAACCTTTTTCGAAACAATTCAAACTTTGTACAACTTGTTCAGTCCCAGTCATAAGCGGTGGGAATTACTACAAACCCGTATTGGATGTTGTCTTCATGGTATTTCTGATACAAGGTGGTCAGATCGTGTTGAATGTGTAAAACCTTTTGCGGCTCACTTGACTGGCATTAAGTTAGCACTGGAAGATCTCTTAGAACTCAATTTGACAGCTAAAACGAGAAATGAAGGGCATGGAGTTTTATTATACATTACTTCCTTTGCTTATGTGTTAATGTAAACTGTGTGGTACAAAAAATTAGCTGTCATAAATAATTGCAACAAGGTCATTCAAGATAGAGATACCATACTGGATGTTTAAGTAGCGAACATCAAAACTCTCTTAACAGATTTAGTAAAACTTAGAGACAACTGATAATGCATGAGGAATTAATCCAAATTGGTTGTGTCAAACCCAATTATATAAATATAACTCTCCCGGAGATGTGGGGGATTTAAGCGCAAAAGAGGAATGCCACATAGTGACAGAAAACTTTGTACTAATTTGGAGGAAATGAATGATACAGATGATATGTCGGAGGAGGCCTATTTCATAAAGTGTGTATTTTACGTTTTGTTGGACAGTGTAATAGAAGGATTTACTTTCCGTTTCAATGCTGTTAATCAAGTGGCTGAAAATTTGGATTTCTTGTAAAAATATCTCACCATATCTGAAAGTGATGTGGAAAGAAAAGCTTTATTTTTATCAGAGCAATATCTTTCTGATCTTAACGGTGAAGATTTTGGAAAATAAATGCAACATTTTACCCTCAGTACATAAAGCAAATTTTGGAAATATACCGTTAAAGCCATTAGATCTGCAGATCTGTTATGAAAGTATAGACTTAGTGACCTGTTTCTAAATGTTGGTGTTAGCTTAAGAATACCATTAACAATTCTACCAACAGTAGCTTCTGTAGAGAGTTTATTTAGCAAACTCAAGATGATTAAGAATTATTTAAGGTCTACAATGTCTCAAGACCGTCTTGTAGAGTTGGCCAGGCTAAGCATTGAATCAAACATTGCCAGGACCAATAATTTGCATGCGGTGATTAAAAATATCTCAGGAAAAAAAATGCCAAGAAAGCTTTTTTTTTTTGCAAAGTAAATACTAAACCTATCTATTCTTTTTTTTTTAGATTTTACTAATAAATAATTTTGTATTCTTTATTGCAATGCAATATAAAAGAAAGTTTCAATGAGAATTTTTTCATCATATTTGTATTATCGAATAAACAAAGATGTTCAAATGTGCCTTTCTTATCTCTTATCCTCTATTCAAGTTTTATTTATAGATATCTTGAAGGGTGTATAGAAGCATAAGGCCTCTAAAAAAAAGCAACTCAAGAGAGTCTTTGTTTTTGTGAATAATTTCTGTGTTTTGTTTTCTTGTAAGAATTGAAGAATTATCACTATTATTCCTAAACGCTTTCAAAAGTTATGTCCCCATGGTTATTTAATGTTTACATGGATAAGTGTATGAGGGATGCTTGTGAAGACGCAATTTGTGTTCAAATGGACAATGTGAATGTGAGAGTGCAATGAGATATCTAATAAATGTATGTGGAAAACCTTATATGGACAGTAAGCAATGAATGAGTGCTAGAGGAGTGCGGTTTGAAAGGGAATCCAATAGGCCAATTTGAAATAAGTGTCTTATGTTGGTTTGGGCATGTTGAGAGGATGAGTATGGATTAAGTTACAAAGCAAATATTTCCTATTCGCCTGGTTCTTAATTTAAATAGTGACTTTCGCTATGTGTTGTAGGATAGTTCGTAAAAATTGCATGTTAACTCTATTTTATACGAATCTCTCATTTGATCTCCTTCGGTGGCTCCATGGTTTAAGGTGTCACTCTCATGCTGGAGACTAAACTGTTGATGACAGGGCTTTGAATCACAATCGAGTGTGCTCAGGGTGGTTTTTCTAAAATGGTTTTCCATTCTCCCTCCACACAAAATTCCACCTTAATCATCCCTAGCTCATAAGAGTAATTAGTACACAAGCGTATAGCATGTAAAGGTAATAAGACGTGGTGCTAAAAAAAAGTTCATTTTGTCTAGTGTATTATATTGAGATTATTTTAAAAACAATTTTAATACTTTCTTAATTTTGTATTTAATATTTTTCTTCGTGTTATCATTTTCTGTATTAGGCAGATATTATTATTATTATATTATTTTACGTTATGGGGATTTAACTGTGTTTTAAATTATTTTTAATGTGCTAATGAACTTTTGTCTCGACGCGATACAAAACTTCAACGATAATAATGAAGGACTAATTATAAAATAAGCTAGTACATTTTAAGTAACGTCAGTATTCGTCAAGAAGGAAGATAGAAAATCACTCAATAAGAAACTAAATGCAATCACATTTATTGGCTAGGTCTATTAATTCATAAAAGATTTTTGAAATCCCATTGAGAAATTTGTGTTCATAATGGTTTTCCTTCCTTTGCAACACATAATGGCATGACTATTGTAGAGAATTAAATATTTTAAGGCCGAGAACTGTTTGTGCGATAAATATGTTTAAAAAAAATGGCTTCGATTTAAAATTCATTCCTTGCACATAAACAAAAATTTAAACCATTATTGGTTCTGCTTATTAAATTACTCATTTCTGTGGCTGAATGATCTAAGATGTTACTCTCGTGTAAGACTGGCCCGAAGAAGACGAGGAGATCAAAGTTTGAGTCTCGTTCGGTTAACTACTGTCAGTGGTTTTTCCTAAATGGTTTTTCACTCTCTTTCCATAAAAGTTTAGGTATATTATACTACTATAAAGCCACATGGCGGTCTCATTTACTGACATTAATGTTTACCCACTTCCAAATGAGCTGGAAACTTGAGAAATTAGGCAAACTTATAGCGTTTAGCCTCTAACCGACGAGAAATTCCAAAAAGTTAAAACATTTTAATTTTCAACCCCCGTAAAAAAATTCTAAATGTCGAAGCAGCTTTAAAGTCGGTGAGGACCTTTCTTTGAACGTCTCGTTGGGCTAAATGGTAAGACCTATCAAAAAACGGCTCTGAAATTACATTAGTTTACATCCACTTGCAAAGAAAACGCACTGGGAATTTGGGAGTGTTTCCCCCAACGAGCAAAGCGAGGTTTTTTTTTCTAAAATGCTTCCTTCTTCATCACTATCCCATTAGAGTAACTATCAGATATGCGTATAAACTGAACAGGTAGTAAGACAAGATGTTAAAATTAACCAAATGTTTTTTGCAATTAGGGGATGGACAGTAACCCATCATATGAAATAAACTTGAAACATATTAAAATTATATTATTTTCTTATAAGACGTTATGCTTAATTTATAAGATCCATATACAGTTTTTAATGTTTACTGCCTGATATTTTCTATTTAGATTCATTAACTCTCATAAGGTTTCTAATTTAGGTTTTATTCTAAAACATCTATCTGCTCGTTCTTTTACAGCTGGGATGTCACTGCTTATTTTTCTGTAAAACTGTGTCAGCATTATGAACTTAGGGTGTATTGTTTTAGTTTTATCGTGTTTAGTTTAATCTAGATACATTATTATCCTTTCATTTAGCAGCAATGATTTCGCGTTAGTCTAGTAGTCAAGGATTTTATAGTGACACTTTCTCATCAAAATTTACAATGGCTATTCTAGTTCAAAAATCAAGTAGTTTGTTTGAAATTATGGTGAGCTATTTTCCAGAAACTCAATACAAATACTCATCTGTATGTGTGAATAAATTTGTACTATATTTTATTGCAGTCAACACATTCTTAATCTTTAAGTAGTAGTTGCATAAATGTCATTTGAGTAAGGTCAATGGGTACTTTGAATGGTGGGCTATGTTCATTATTTATTCTGTAGCGGTTATTCTCAAACTAAAATTATTACCTTTAACAATATATTGATAATTTACTGTACCTAGTAGATGGATTGGTTAGGATGATGAAGTGGGGAGGCTTTGATATTTATTTATTTTTTTAGCCCCGCGACTTACTACCTCTTATTAAAGTTACGCGCATAACTTTGATGTTGCTTTTTAATGTTTTTAATCAGTTTAAAAATAAATTTAAGGCCTATATCAAGCTAAGCTCATGCTTAAGGAGTTATTCTGGTCTAGTATGCAAACAAATTATTCATGAAAAATATATATTTTCAGAAAATAACACTTCCAGACACCATTTTAATGAGTATAGAACTTTTACAGTTAATTTTGAGAAATTAAATTTTTTACCAAAAAGAATAAACTATACCTAGCAATGGGATTAATTCCATAAGACCCAAAAATATGTGAACCATCAACATATTTTGATTGGTTAGTTAAATAATAATAATTTTATTTAAATGTCCCTATCATGAAAATAATGTAATTCTCTCCACTGCACTAATTTTTTCCTCATCTCTAAATTCAGTTTGCTAGTCATTAGCATCCTCTTGTTAAAAGCAACCTTGGCCATTGCTATTTTTGACTTTTATCTTCTGTGTACACTGCATGTCTATCACAATTAAACATCTTAAATACCTATTTGAAATGTTGCATATTCCCCAGCTGTTGATTAACTCACTGTAATGTTTATTGGGTCTTCTCTATGGAATATCCTCTTAACCTTCAAATTCCTGATTGTTATTATTATTAGCACCGCGTCTTACTACCCGTTCGGGTTATACGCACTTACACTAATGTGTAATGGTAGGGTGATTGTGAGATGAAATGGAGGACCTACAGTTTAACGTGGAATCCGAACCACGGTGGAGGCCTGGCATTCCCCACATTAACAAGATGTCTTGTCAGAGGTGAAGGAAGGGTTTGATAATCAGATAAATCTGTGCCGGGACCTAGGATTGAACCCCGGCCGCCAGCACAGAAGTCTAGTTTGTTCGTCATAGTTTGTATTTCTTCTTCCTTCGCAAATAGTACCAAGTCATCTATAGTATGATTTTGGTAGGAAGAACAGTAGAAGTTAGTTACTAAAGTTACTAGAACAATTTTAATACATCCATACACCAAGTCATGTGATCTGTAGCTGTCATTTTTGATAGATATTATCAATTACTATAAAATAACACAAATAATAAAATTAAATGTTATCAATGTTGGCTGCAAATAAACATATTAGAATTTTCTCTACTGTTCTTCCAACCAAAATCAGGGTATATGTATTACTGTGTACTTAACAATATATATTTGTACATAACAATTTCTAGTATTAAATGTGATAGCTTCTTCACATGTTTTCCCTTCTCTTGATTACAATTTAAAGGCCCAATATGCTTTCATCAAACATTTCTCTAGAAATAACTCATTTAAAAAGGGTTGTCTAATTTTTAGTATATATAAATCTGGTGCTTCATTTAGTCTTGTATTATATTATCGGTTGGGTCAAATAACGGCACTAAAACTAAAATTACCCTATACTAGCACTCAAACATTACTGAAGACTCATTCTTGCAAACCGCCCGAACACTATCCAGACAAATTGTGTTGAGTTTGACGAAATTGCAAATCGAATTTCCGAAAACAGAAACATTTAGGAGAATACACATCGCCGGTGACTGTATCACAGTAACAGTTGTGCACAAAACACCTTCATTTATTTCTCCAGCTACATTTTCCTGCAAGGTGTTGAGTCCAATGGTACATATTTTGTTCAGTTTAGTGTGTAAGTGAACACATCCAGTTTCTTGACCTATGTTGTTCTTTCTTCTGTAAAGACTAACTTATGAGAAACCCACAACCAATATTGAGCTAGTTGTCATCGGAGGACATGACTGTACTGTCCGCGTAGTGGAAAAACACTGAAACCAAAAACAAAACTTCTACTTGTTTCCAGTCATTTTGGTGGAAACTTGAGTCTCGCTTTTGTTTTCAAAAACTAGAACTTGTTTCTGTTTTCGGAAACACAACTCGGTCTCAAGTGTGTCAATCTGGTGTAATAATAATAATAATATTTTAGCACCGCGTCTAACTACCCGTTCGGGTTATACACTTTAAGTACTAATTACTCTAATGGATTAGGAATTTGGGAGGTTGAATTAGAGGAAGTGAACCCGCATTTGCGTGGAGGGAGGGTGGAAAACCATTTAGGAAAGAAGAAAAACAGTTCACCCGACCATAGATTCGAACCTCGATCTCCCCGTCCTCGGCGGTCGAGCTCAACACGACTAGCGCGTTAGCCAACTACGCCACCGAGGCGGGTAATCTGGTGTAAAACCAGCTTAAATAATCTGGCCGCTAATAGACTAAATTGCCAAATGTAACCTAAAATAATCTAGGGGCCTACATATTTTTGTTGTTGGTACAGTAATTTGATGCTTTTGTTCCAGATATTGTGGATGTGAGAGGGACTCAACCAACAGCTACAAGACTCTTATTGCCTGCCTTGTGCGTGTGTCTAGTTTGGATCGAATTGCTGCTATTACTGACTGCCACTGACTACTTCTAACACCTACATTCTCTCTTTTAACATGGGGTCCTCAGACCGTTCTCTTTCCTCTGGTATTTCCATCCCTCAGTGGATGAAGGGTAGAATGGGAGACAGGTAATGAATGCCGACAAGATATTTTGGTTAAATGTCGCAAGATTGGCATTAGTTGATGTTAGTTTGGTGGATGATAAACTTTATGCTTTTCTTTGCTTTCTTTTCTTTGAGATCTGTATGATAGACTCTATCTTTGTAAATCGCACATTCTTGCTGATATTAAATTCAAGTAAATGATTATCTAATTAACCATAAATATCACTTTACTCAACGTACTTTTGGATAGCTAAAAGTAGTACGGTAGTAACTTTGAATTTAATTGGTGTGTGTAATGTTTAGATGGGTGTAATAATGTTGTATTAATTCAGCACCCCTATTCATCTTTTTAGACTAAGTGTTCATGCCTTCATCTCTTTCCTCTGCTAGAACTGGTGCTACACTTTGAAGCAAGGTTAGTCTGTGAGTCATTTACATTGCGCATGCACCTTCAAGGAAACGAGACAGAGAAGACAAAACCTTTTTCTTTACTATAGTAAGATGATGAAACATTTTATTCTTTTTTTAAATGTCTATGGTATCCTCTCTTATAAGGGATTTCTTTAATCTAAAATTAAACTTAATATAAATAGTAGTGGTTTGTGTTGTGAAACTAATGCTAGATACCAAGTGCCTGCTGGAACATTATTAAAAACAAAAATATCTAAGGTAACTTATCCTGGTATCTATACCTTTTTTTTATTCTAGTGACCTGGTTATCGCAACTAAGGCACCAAAATGTATTTTCTTGTTTTATATGAGGGTGGACATGCATTGCAACTATAGCCAAGCAATGATGATAACTTGGTCGCAAACATAAACAAGATTTTGGGTCACTAATAAATAACATTTCTTGATGTTTTGTCGACCTGATCGCAAGTATGGCCGTGCCCTAAAATCAAGGAACATTGACAAAACCTGGCTTTTTTTTTTATTATCTACCTAATTTAAGTTAATTTTTGTTTTAGTGAAATACACTTTTAGTACAAAGCACTTGACAATTAAAACAATTTTAACATTTCGATTTCATTTTAATATTCCTTTTAGAACTGATATGAACAACATGAAGTTTGTTTTGTTGTTTTTCCCTTACTCCACATCTTCCTACTCGGAAAAGAAAACTATTAGCATATTTATATTAATAAGCTAGAGATGAGGATTGTAGAACTCTTAATGGGAGAATGGGGAAATCATTTAGGAAAAAAAACACTTTAGGACACCCGGCAGAAATTAAAACCTCAATCTACCCAGACTAGACAAGAATGGCCTTAGTTTTTCCACCATTGTGGGCTTATAAATTACCAAATTGATACACTCACTAGTTTTAATAACATTAGAAGATTCAGGGAATATCTTCAATATCTTTTCTACTCGCCGCTGGCATATAGCTTATCAAGTTTGCCGGTTTATGCATTTTCGTTATCTGGTGTTTAGTGAGTCATGGTGGAAGAATTGTTGCTTACTATCACTATGCATGATCCACTTTGAATATTTTTGACACCATTTCCACAAGTACAATTATTATTAAGTAATTTATTTATAATGTCTTTGGATTTTTTTTTGTGAAGATAGACTAGAGTTTTTGCATGTTATATTTGTTTTTTGCATGGCCTTCAAAACTGTAGTTGGCTGATAAAATAAGAAAGTAAATCTCACATTGCTTACTACCTCTATGTAAATCTCTTTAAGGTAAACCTATTTTCACTTTATGAGGTATTTTGTTTTACTACCTCTATAAATGTAATGTATTTGTTTAAAAACTTGAAAGGAAGTTTTCACAACATTATGTAAATGAAATGTATATAATTTCCTCTCTTCATGCTAAGCTCTGGTCACTAAGCCTTTATTAGAGTTTCCACTTTATTTCTTTATATACCAAGTAGCTTTTTATTTAAAGTAAATACATTAAATGTAAATTTTGCTTATTTTTGTTTAGTTTATTTTCATCTATAACTTGGTAATTTGTTTAGAATTACTCATATGCCTGCATTTTTCATAAGTTTCAAGGTACATGATAAATGTGCTTTCAATTTAAAGTTTCTTATACTGGTTTAATCTTTAATTTTGTGGGATTTTTACAATAATTCTCGCATTTATTCAAATAAAGAATAAGCTATGGTTTGTTTATGAAATTTTGTAGAAAATATTTAGACACATCATCTTTAAACTAAAGCATTTATTATCATACTAATTAATTCACACCTCCTATTTTGTGAATTAAAAAAAACAATTTTCTTGGGGAAATATACAGGTTTCTAATAATGTACCCACCGCTAGTAATGTCTCCTGTGGTTGTGTTTGTACAGGTGCGACGTTCAAGAACCATTCTCTCCGCCATCCAATGACGACAATTTCTTCTACCTGCGCTACCCTAAGGTTAGTTCCCAGAAGCAGCAGCAGCAGCCCGGTTACAGTGTGTTGACAAGCGAGATCAAACGCCAGCCAGAACCGTTAATAGTCCGCCCTCAACCTCCTTCGCCACCAAACAAGCCCAAGGACTTCTCACAGCACCCTCTGCCATGCCAACAGTTCATTCCCAACGCTCCTGGTGAGTCACTTAACAGTGACCAATGTGCATTCCACTCATTATTTGATTGTATATTTACAAAATTAAGCTAGGTTAGTTTCTTAGGCACTTAAATTCTGGGATTGTCTATTTTTAGGCCTAATTCACTCGATACAACTTTTATCATGCTATATTGAATATTTTTGCTTGATACGTTAATAGGTATTTAAGTAGCGGGGGTGGACTGGCAGGCTAGGAACGTCCTGGGACTAGAAATATGACGGCCTGTAGTATAAATTCACAAATACCACTCATGCTATGTCTAAGATCAAGCTGAATTATTTTAATTTGTATTACTATTATTAAATTTAATCCATAGGTCATTTCAGATAAATTACCAATGACTACATCACTATTCATTTCACTTGAAACATCAATTTCTACTTTCTACTTGGTGACCTGGCGGTCTAGGGGTAAGGTGTCAGACTTCTATACTGGCGGCCGGGATTCAATCCTCGGTCCCGGCACAGATTTATCTGATTACCAAACCCTTCCTTCACCTCTGACAAGACATCTTGTGAATGTGAGGAATGCCAGGCCTCCATCGTGGTTCGGATTCCACGTTAAACTGTAGGTCCTTCATTTCATCTCACAATCATCCTACCATTACACATTAGCGTAAGTGCGTATAACCCGAACGGGTAGTAAGACGCGGTGCTAATAATAATAATAATAATAATAATAATAATAATAATAATAATAATACTTTCTGCTTAATCCAACACCTGAGCTCAGTCGTTAGCATGTTTATCTATTGAGCTAAGGGTCCTGGGTTTGATCCCTGGAATGGCTGAAAAATGTGTCATTGTTGAAATGTGGGTTTATTTAACTTTTCATAGCGATGAATTAACGCCCGGGGGGGCTGGGTGTTGTTTCTGTTCTAGATTTAAGTTAGTTTTCAAGTTATGTGTTAAATTATAATCAGCCGGTTTAAAAAGTTCACATTAAATACCTTAAATAAATAATACTTTCTACATGTTATCAGCAAAATTACTTCTAAATTGTTAGAATTGTTGGGGGTCTATTTTTGAAAAAATCAAGTTTGTAAAATGATCCTTCACCAGTTACTTGAGTAACTTACAATGCTAGTAACAGTCAGTATTTAATATACAAATGTTTTAAAGGTTTGGCTTAAAGACATTTTTTTTGTATATAAAATCACCAAGAAACAAACGGGACTTTTTTTTAACATTTAATGCCATAATAGATCTTCACAAAAATATTATTCTGGGCATTCTCAGACCTACTAACTGGGACATCATATTAAAATTTAATAAAAAAGATAATCTATAATTGAATGAATAATTTTATTTTAGTTTAAAGTTGTTGCAACAGCCCATTTCAAACTGACCCACCGGGATATCTATCTATCAGTGTCTCGGTGGCCCAGTTCACTCCTGTTAAGGAAACATTAAAAAATCATAATTATGGAATAAGGCGCCTTAAGCATGATATGTCATTAAATAAAAAGGATAGAAATATAGCAAATGACGCACAAATAAAATTTAAAAAACTAGCCATATTTATTTAAACATATGTGGCATCAAAATATATTCGTCTTGGTTAATATTTTTTGTGTTTTTTAATTTTACTTGTTCCTTATCTTCTACCATTCTTTACTTCACATCCATTACTGATTACAGGCTGTGGTCTGGGTAATTTTTTATTCAAGCCATATCTTTTCCAATACCAGCTGGCTAGGCCTGTCGTTACTTCATATGCCTTATAATCTAACTTAAGACTAGGACAGGCACAACATCCAGTCCCGGCCGTTGATTTATCAATGTGAAAGAATAAACCTACATTTACCAATGATACATTTTTCAGCCATGCCAGGAATTGAACCCTGGACCCTTAGCTCAGTAAACGGACAATTTACCAACTGAGCTAAAGTGTCAGATTTTCTACCATCCTATCATAGTCGATTAATATGAATAAATTATAATTATTTCATAAGGTTGAGATATGTATCAGCGAGCATGTGGATTAAATGTAGGTAAATCTAGTCTGGTTTGCTGCTGACAAGGAGATTGGGGTTTGAATCTTGTCCAGATGTAATGAGGTTATTTTTCCTATACTGTTACTCATGCTTCTTCCGCATGGATCAGGATACATTTCCTTGGTATTTCAACTCAATCTCTATTAATAAAATGAGTTTATCTGTCATGAACATTGCTCAATATCTACCGCATGCAGAGGTCTATAATATTTAAATTATTGATGAGCTTGGCGCAGCCACACGATTTATTGCAAAGTTATCTTAGGTACTTATGCTAATTTAGTGTAAATACAAGCAAAGTAGGACCCATACTAACAAGTGCTAATAACTCCATGCACGTTGAGTGGTTGTGAAAATGTTTATTTAGCTTGTCCATCAGAGTGAAAAAAAAGTATAATTATGGGATTTTGTTAAGTCATACCCGCCTCGGTGGCGTAGTTGGCTAACGCGCTTGTCGTGTTGAGCTCGACTGCTGAGTACGGGGAGATCGAGGTTCGAATCTCGGTCGGGTGAACTGGTGGTGGTTTTTCCTAAATGGTTTTCCACTCTCCCTCCACGCAAATGCGGGTTTACTTCTTCTAATTCAACCTTCCCAATTCCAAATCCATTAGAGTAATTAGTACTTAAAAGCGTATAACCCGAATGGGTAGTAAGACGCGGTGCTAAATACTAAATACTGTTAAGTCATGAATTTGTTTGACATTGCTTTTTTCGAATTTGATCAGATTTTTAAAACAAATCCTAGCTTGGGTTAAAATAAACTGTTCCTTTCAACAAAAATTGTATACACAGTTATATTAATTATATAGGCCTAGTAACTTTAACACTAATGAGGATCTGCTGTTGGGCACTCGGTCTAAATGTCAAGCTGGCTTACCAGTAACGAGGAGAGGTTGAGGTTCGAATTTCAGCTGGGTGTATTGAGAATGGATTCTACAAAACAGTTTCCCAGTCTTTCTCCACACAAATGTGGGTACACTACCTATAAAATTCCACCTCACTCATCTCTATCCCATTTGCATAAATAACGTATGTGTATAACCTGAATGGTTACTAGGATGTAATGAAAATAAACCTAACACTAATCAGTGTACCAAGCTATAGTTTTTTGCAATATAAAATGTTTAGTGAAATTAAAACAAGCACTTGCACCAATTGGCACACAAAATAAAGATGTCGCTTGTTTCTGTGTTTGCATTGTCTAAGGCATCATTCACACAATAGACTAGATGACAGGGAGATTTTTTTCTCTCCCCTAAATGGTTTTTCACTTTCCCTCCATGCAAATATGGGTACACTTCTGAATTTATCTTTTCTCATCGTTAACTTGTAAGCATAATTAATACATTTTTATGTGTATAACAGAAGTAATAAAGATGTCATTTTCATTTTATCTTATTTGCTTTTGATGAAGTACCGAGGTAATTTCCCCTAGTGAAAATGTGGGTATATTTTCTCCACATTTTTCCTTTATTATCTATACCTCATTAGTCTAAATATGCTGAGATCCCTAATTTTTATTAAGATGGGGTCAAAAAAAATTATGAGTAAACTTCAACAATACCATTATATCGTCTAGCTTTGAACTTGAAAACAAAAGCTATAAATCTTTTTCACGAGACTGTGCTATCTTGACAGATTTAGTGGGATTTTAGATTACTTTGCAGAGTCTTATGATTCACACTTTGATTACCATGTCTATCATAGATTGTGAAGATTAACTTAAGAAATTGCTTTGTCTTGCAACTAAGTTTGATTTTACTGTCACAATATATGGTTATTAAGTTACGTTTGACTTGTTTTGCTATAAATCACTAACACATCCTTTCAAAATTATTTGAAGAAGTTACCAATGAACCAAATCAAGACCCGAGTGGCGAATAAATAAAGCAATGAAATATAATATTTACAACAATTTTGGTATATTTACTTATTTTTGAGAGCAAATGCTTCACTTATATGCTACAAATTCATTTTTAAGGAAACTTAAAAGCTGTACCGAATTATATTGAAAAATACAGGTTGTTTGTAAATGCTCTGTCCAAACTTAACCACAAAATCTGTGGGCATAAAGAAACAGAAAATCCCAGTAAAAAAAAGTGTAGAAAATTCATCTTGCTTTACTAAATAAAAGTTAAAGTTTGGATCAACAACGCCGGGAGTACACAGCTTTATGTGTACTTACTTGTACAACAAGTTTCAATCTGCTTCGGTGACTGCATGGTCTAAGGCGCCACACTCACAGCATACTATACTGTCGATGATGGGGAGATCGAAGTTAGAATCTTGGCTGGGTCCACTGAGGGCAGTTTTTCCAAAATTGTTTTCCATTCTCCCTCCACAAAAATGCATGTACAATCCCCATAAATATAGCCTTCCCTATCCTTAAGACCATTAGCGTAATTAATACATAGTAGGTGACCTGGCGGTCTAGGGGTAAGGTGTCAAACTTTTGTGCTGGCGGCCGGGGTTCAATCCTCGGTCCCGGCAAAGATTTATCTGATTATCAAACCCTTCCTTCACCTCTGACAAGACATCTTGTGAATGTGGGGAATGCCAGGCCTCCACCGTGGTTCGGATTCCACGTTAAACTGTAGGTCCTTCATTTCATCTCACAATCACCCTACCATTACACATTAGCGTAAGTGCGTATA
>CABEEJ010000713.1:17640-33180 GCA_901482245.1 Timema douglasi | reverse complement strand
CACCTCACCTCACCTCACCACACCACACCACACCACACCACACCACACCACACCACACCACACCTCATCCCCTCACCCCACTCGCTCACTTTAGGAACTCTTAAAAGTGTATTACCACACTTACAAAAGTATGCCACCTACCCCTATCATGAGATAGTTCTACCAGTCCATCTCATTACAATTATTATGTAAAAAATACCAACCACAAGATATAAATCTAGATATGCAGCATAAAGGCATATGTTGTGCTTTTACTTTTTCTCTACACCTTTGTTTTGTACTTCACATTTAAAAAGTGGTTTTCACATAACCTTACTAGATTATGAATTTTTTTTAAACTTAATAATTATTACTACTCGATGTCACTGATAATTTTGTCTAATGAAAAGAAGTGACGAATAAAGAAATTTAAAAACCTGTCTTCAATGGCATGTATTTATAATTCATTAATTTATTAATTATCTTCTTTTAAATACTAGAAAATATAAATATGAGTAATTAATTACTATTTGAACAAAATGATTCTCTTTTAAATTATCATTTGAGATATTTAAAATTAATTAGTGCCTAATGGCTTGGAAACTATGTGTTAGCTGTAAAATTGTTTTAAATTTTTTTTTTTTTTTATTAATTTGGATGGTGCCATTAGGAAATTTACCATTATGGACTAACTTAAATAAAAAATTACTACTCTCACCAACAGTATTTATAGTAGGATATTGGAAGGATTTTTTATAAAATACAAACATATTTTTTTGCAGTCAACATTAATATTTTACTTGGGGTGTGTTGTAAGCTTTTTGAAATGTTGAAGTTGAAAGTCATATTTCCTTTGCTTTGTCTCTCCTGTCTTTGAAACATTTTAAAGGAACTAAATACACTTGGATATATTATAAACAAATTTGAAATACTGATCTAAATAGAACATATTTCAATATGCAAGAACTAAACATTATTTTAACACCTACCAGTGATTAAATGGCATCTTCTAACGTATTCATAGATAAAGTAGATAGGTAAGTAAAGGAAAATACATTTTATTGAATATTCCACACATTATTTTGTTCAAAAGAAAAATACCAGCCAAGTTAGAAAGATTATGAACTGAAGGTCAGTGGCATGAAGTGGGTAACAGATAATACAAAGTTTTTAGTTGTGCTTTCTTGCTTGCATTCAATTTATAACCACATATTATTTAATCTTTGATATTCTATCCCATTGGAATTATTTGTGATAAATTTCAAGTGCAATTTTGATATGGAAAAAAAAATCGGATATAATATGAAATAAATAAATATAATCAAATTGTAAATAATATGAACACAACACAAGTATAAACAAAAACAAATATTTACAAATACTTCAAATTTCAATGCCTTCATATCTTCCTCAAAAGGCATCAAAATTTATAAATGTGTGTTAGTGTTTTTACTTTTGATTGATTGTGCTTAATTTTTTTTAAATTCTACCATATTTATTTATTTACATAATATAGCTCTATTAATGCACTTCATTTCATACATATAAATTCAAACATGTCAACATAAAATAATAAAACATGCTTTGTTTTCCCTCTACATCTTTCTCTTTACCTAGCTGCACTTCCTACTAATGACGACAAGATCAAGGTTTGAAGCCCATTCAGGTACTTTGGACGGTTTTCCTTAAATGGTTTACTGCTTTACTTCCATGCAAATGCTGGTAGATTACCGCAAAACTGCTTCCTTATCCCTACCCTATTATAGGATAGAAATTATCATATATATGAATAACCTGAACAGGTATTAAGATCTGGTGATCTACACTAATATTATAAAGAGGAAAGATTTGATTTTTGTTTGTAATGGATAAACTCAAAAACTAATGAAGCGATTTTAAAAATTCTTTCACCAATATAAAGCTACATTATCAGCGAGTAACATAGGCTATATTTTATTTTGAAAATTTAATTTATTCCTCATAAAAATGTTGATAGTCATTCATATTTTATGGTAGAGTCTATGATGATTCTTCAATATGTGTGTTGAAAATAATAATGGGGGGTAGGGGGAAGGGTCTAGTTTTATATATATACATAGATGCACTTAATGGATGGATAATTTAAAATATAAAATAGTGCAATGTAACAACAATAAAACCTTATCTTTGACTTTGCTTCACATTTAAAAAAGTGAACTTTGGTACACCTTGCATTTCACTATATTATTGGCAGGGCTCGGATTTTGATGACCAAAAAATGAACTATAAAATGACCTAAAAATTTAAAAAGATGACTTCATATTTTCAAAAAAATGACTTAAAAATATGAACTCAGTCGTAATAAATGCACATGACTAAATCAAACACGTGCTTTACAAAATGCAAACAAAAAATATATTGGCTAAGAAAATACTTTAACAACTGAACTTTTGCATCTTGATAGATATAATATTGATTTACAAATATCTGCTTCAGAAGTAAGCAAAGAGGACTACATTATCTTCTCATTTCAACAACTGTGTATTGAAAAAATATATGCATTTGTAAAATATCAATAGTAACATACTTGAATATCTAAAAATAAATTTAAAAAATGCCTAAAAATACTCAAACTATTTTTTTTAAAGGCTTAATAATGACTAAAAGAACACAAACCAAGAAAATATTACCTTAAATTAGAAAATGATAAAAAGTGACCAAAACATGACTTACAAAATATACATTTCCACGACCAGGTCATCATGAACACAATTTATATACACATCGGCATTGTCTGGGATATATCAATGAATAGATGACATGTCCTCAAAATCCAGGTCCTGATTAGTTATTAATGTTATTTCACAGATATTGATTTCTATCAAAAGCGACGACTGCAGATACATGACCCAATACTGTTTTTCTTATGTAAAGTAGACTGTATTTATTACCACTATTGTTATTGCTCATAGGTACTTCACCGGAAGGTTTGGGGTCACTGGTAAGGCCGAAGGAGAGAAGTCTACTGGCAGCTGGCTGTTGGTGGGTCTGCTGGGGCAGCAGCGTATTAACCAGGAGCCCTCTGCAATGGCACCGGAGCCCGTTACCACTGAGAGCAAGGAGAAGGTCGCAGAGCTTCGGCGGAACAAGTCGCTGTCCTCCCTTACGGTGCTTACCTCCATCAGTGAGGGCTTGCCGGAGGAGGGGGGTGATGACAAAAGTAAGCCTGGTCCCATCACCAAGTTCCAACCTCGGCCCTCTGAGCTGCGAGAGATGAACTTCATGTTGCCAACCTCCATGTAGATCCCATATGGTGGGATCCTCCAAGTATAAACCTCATGAATCTTTCAGGGCTGAAATAAAAATTTGTATTATAGTATAGTAACGATCTGAATTTTTTTCCCCTTTAAATACCCTACTTTTACTTTATAATAATCCATACATCCATTGCTAGAACTAAAATTGCCAAAAGACAAACTTTTTAAGTTTATTAGCTTGACAATATCACTGATTTAATTTGTCAGTTGAATTTCTTATTAAATCACTCCTAGAATAACTTTCTTTTAGGATAAAGTTAGTTCTGAGGTTTGTATTTATAGTTATAAATCCTTTGTATTCTAAATATTTTTGACAATTTTATACATTGAAGAAGAAAAAAACTTTATATGCAGCCTACGAAGGAAAAATGACACCAAATGCCTATATTAAACTAAACATTGAAAAGAGGATAAAAGGGAAAGGATAAAAAATTGTAAGCCTCAAAATATATGATTATAAAATTTTCATTGTACATCTTTCCGCTTATTAAACAGAAGAGAGTAAAACACAGACTGGACTATGACAGCTTGGCCAGAGGTTGATCATGGTCTCTTAAATTCTAGTGTTGCCTGTTCGTGATTTAAAAAAAAAATAGGCTTGGATTCTACAACTCTCTGTTGTGTATTTTTAACTGTGGAATTTAAGGCCTACAATTCTCTGGTGTGTAAGCTTTGCCTTTATATCCTCTCTTCAATGTTTAATTTTATACTTAGTTAGTGACTTGTCCTTATATTTCTTATTTAATATGTGTTCAATTGAATTTTGATTCTAAAGTGGATTACTTTATTGATTAATAAACATACTAGTTAATGGTTTGATCGAGGAGGAAGACACTTGCATAATGTTTGAGTTTGAAATGTATTTGTGTTTGTGTGTGTGAAATGCAAATTAAATTATTTCTTAAATGGATGATAATAGACCTGTGCAGGATTCTTAATTTCTGAGACAGTGTTCAAATAATTTAAACAAACATTTTATGTACAAAAATAAACTAAAATTTATAACGTTCAACTTTCATCAATGTGGAGTAAATACTTTAATTATTATTAAACCGAGTAATTTTGTTCAGATCAATTTTTTTTTATATATACTGTAGATTTATCTAACGTAAGTGATGGTGAAGGAAGTCATCCTGAGAGGATAGTTAGGCTAGGCCTATCACTTACTTTACAATACTGTACAGAATTTCTACACTGTCTTATTTCCAAGCCATTTGGCAACAACTCATTTTATTATATGTCGATTTAATATGGTTTTACAACATAAATATCGCTAAATGAAATTTGAGAGTGAAATAATATAATAGAACGTATTTATTAATATATTTAACAATAGGCCTACATTCCCTCTTGTTTTGATGCTCTAGTGGCAAAAGATTTAACCTGGAGCTGTTAGTGACCAACTGTTTTGGCTCATTTTAAAGATATTATATTTTAACCTATCAAATGCAATCAAATTTGAATTAATTTAAAAAAAATTAAAACAGTATTATAAATACTTAAGCTAATCTTTGTAAAATTTAATATTGAACTTAATTTTATATGAGAGTTCACCTAAATGGGTAGCAAGGTACGATAACAAACCCAAATGTATGACTAACTAAATATATATTGTTCACTAATATGTTATGAGAATTAATGTTTCCTTCTTATTTTGCTCCAAGTAAACCCAAATTACTATCACATTTAAAAGTTTGGTTTAAGTTGATAGATTCAGCATTAAAACTGACTAAAAATTATATAAGAAACTATGAGTTAAAAATAACCCTGAGTACTGGACAAATCTTAGATAGCTAAGTGGTAGAATATTGGTATACTAAATCAAAGATCCTGGGTTCAATTTTGGTGTAATTTTTCAACTTTATTCAATTTAGTTGAAGTCAACCTAGGTGGTCTTGGGGTAAAGTGCTTGCCACAGGACGCGATCTTCGTGAGTTCAAACCCAGCCGGAGTCAACATATTTTTTCTTGAGCACTAACAATCTGTAGCACAACTTCATTCAGAGTGAAAATAATGTCGAGATCATGATCAATTTAACTTTCACATATTGTAACATAGGTTTTCCTTTTATTTTTGAATAGAAGCCATCACAATGCAGTAACTTGACATTCACTTAATGTTCATTTAAAAGAGTTGTCCAGGGAGAACTTTCACGTTAAGTTAACGTATCACATGTTCTAGCGAGCCGTTCATGCTGTATGTGATGTCAACAGGGCTAATTTGTACTTAATTTGTTTGTTTATGGTACACTTTTAATTTTCACGTTTTGCTAACTTTAAAACGTTTTAGCCTCTTGTCCCACTTTATTTTGTATATCCATTAAGTCTCTGTTGCAAGTACTTGTAATCTAATCAGCCCTAAAATATACTGTTTCATTTTAGTAAACAATTCGTTTTCAAACAGTTCATATTCATTATCTGTGTTTTGCTAGAGTTATTACTTTAAGTTACATGAATCAAAATCTCACACACTAGTTTCTTTACGTTAACTGAACATTAAGTAAACATTAAGTTGATTGTGATCTGGACAAGTCTTCAGTCCCATGGTGGGTTGTGGCATGTAAAAGGACCTTGGAGCTCTTGAGCTCTTGCTCATAGAAATTCTCATGTGCTTAAAATTATATTATTATTATTATTAGCACCGCGTCTTACTACCTGTTCGAGTTATATGCACTTACGCTAATGTGTAATGGTAGGGTGATTGTGAGATGAAATGGAGGACCTACAGTTTAACGTGGAATCCGAACCACGGTGGAGGCCTGGCATTCCCCACATTCACAAGATGTCTTGTCAGAGGTGAAGGAAGGGTTTGGTAATCAGATAAATCTTTGCCGGGACCGAGGATTGAACCCCGGCCGCCAGCATAGAAGTCTGACACCTTACCCCTAGACCAACGGGTCACCCTTAAAATTATATTTAATTTGTTTGAAAGACTGTAAGATTTTGTTTTAGTGAACCAAATTTAGTCCCGAAGGCTTATGTTTTAGTTAATATTATATATTTGAAAAATGGATATGACCCCATTGTTATTTAATATTATTTTAAAAGTTCCTTCTCATTCTCTCATTCCTGCACAGGCCTAGTTATATTAATTTCTAAAATTGTTACTTGACATATCTCAAGGAATTGTATACATGATTAATTTCTGTTTGAGATCTTAAAACTTGTTTTAGTATGTTTAGTTGCTTGTTTTTAAAATGGTCCACACTTACTCAAAGTGGGTGTATTCTCATAAATTAGTGCTTTTTCTTGTGTCTCATTTAAAAGGCTTTCATTACCATATCACCAAAGAATTAAAAGGACATTAAAACGTATATTAGCTTTACAAGATGGACTTATAGGCGAGTTTTTGTGATTAAATGGTATTTGTATTAGCAACCAAAAAAATAGTTGTCACTTTTGTAACATTTTCTCTGTCCGTACTTGACAAGTATTATCAGATGATAAGTGCTAATTTTAATCTATTACTGAATACATATTTATCCAAAATATGTATCAGTTTTCTGGTTAGATAAAATAAAAGTTCCTTAATTAGGTTCCCGCAGGGGGAGTTGTTTAACATGTATGTAAGAGATCTGCTTTGAAGAAGAGAAGTGCTCTTGAAGTGTAAGGAAGTATTGTACAGGGTATACTTTGTACCCATTATCACATAGGCAGCAGAAACATGGATATTGAATGTGAGAGAGACAAGGAAAGTAGAGGCCATTTCAAATAAAGTTTGTGAGGAGTATGTTAGCTGTCACTAGGAGAAACAGGATAGGGAATAAAATTATCAAGGAAAGAGTGGGAGTACATGAGAGTCTATAGGAAACAAAGGTGAGATGATATGGTCACGTAATGAGGATGGAAAAGGAGAGACTACCAGAGAGAATGATGGAGATGAAGTATGTAGGGGGGAAAACCCGCAAGGAAGACGAAAGAAATGGGAGGAGTAGATAACAGAAAGTGTGCAAATGAGAGAAGAATCGAAGCAAGAAAAATAGAGGAAGCTTTACTAAACTGATGCAGTCACAGGCTGGTAGGAGTTGATGATGGTTCTAGTTGCGCTTCTATATCATATAAAATAAACTTTGAAAGTAGGATAAAAATGCAAGGCCTACAAACTGTAGGTTAATAAAACAACACATTGCAGTTATTTTCAGGTTGATCACATTAAACTCACTTGATTCGGCGGCCGCATGGTTTAAGGCGTCACTCTTGTGTTAGATTAGGATGCCGATGACAGGGAGATCAACATTTGAATCCTGGTCAGGAGTACCGAGGGGGATTTTTCCAAAATGGTTTTCCACTCTCTCTCTCTCCACGCAAATGCAGACATACTTTAAATTAAACCTTGGTATATGAAAATACCTTTCCTACCTAACTCAGGTAGTGTAATTAGTACATATCCAATTAACCCTAACAGGTAAGACACGGTTATTTAACTAACAAATTATCCTCAAGATTCATAAATTGCCTGTTTTAAGATTGTTGGAAATTGTAGGTCTTTATAAAAATGACATTTACCACTCCTAGCGAACAACTACAAACTAACTTATTTCAGAAAACCTTGTTAAATATTATTTTTCATTTTTCTTGTCATGCCTCTTTGTAAGTTTTGCATGGTCTATAACACTATTTTAAACATTCTTTAGATATATTATAAACCTTAAGCTGAACCCAGACTTACCTCTAACCATCTTATTATTTCACGATTTAAAAGCAACAATTATAATGAATCCAGCAAGTTGCAGATGATACTTGGCCGGCCCTCACTGCACTTGCGCACTGCGCTGGCTTCATCTTTTCTCTGTTCGTGCATGTCCTGCACCCTGATGTCGGCAGGAGGATTACCACCCTACATGCCCCTCTCCCTAGCTGTGCGACAAAATTATTTCATATGTGGGACTGAGCATAATGAACATATGGTTTGGGTTGATAGACCGCAACCCCCTGAGCTAAAAATTGGACATGTTATGTTAAATTCTGACTTTTTGACACTATATATCATTCTGGACTCCTAAACTGAATAAAACCAGCTTTATTTCTCTCGTCTTTTCTGATTCCATTTATTTGACTTTTCTTAAGTATTTTCACTATCTAACTCACCTGTTTTTCAATAATTTATTTTTACCTTATGCTACCATCGGGGTCTTATCTAAGCCCGCGGAATTGATGCCGGGAGGCGAAAAAGGTGCAACAGGAGAGGACTGGCGTAAAAAGTGACTAAAGCAGACAGGTGTGTTGAATTGGTGCTCCAGAGTAAAGATAGGTTTTTAAGTGGAAAGCTTTAATAGACCGGTGCTAAATCGTGGCTCAAGATATAGAAGAAACTACAATCTTCTCGGATGAACAATTCCCAAACATCCTCGACGGTTATTCCATAATTTACGGAGATTACAAAACAAGGCTGATATGTGACCATTCTATTCTCTACCTTACCTCTTCTTTTCTTTTCTTCATAATTTGGTCCCAAGCTAATGAACCTACAAGACACCTTGAAATCTTATATTTTTATTCTCTTCCTACTAGACCACTCAGTATCTCCAGATCCTCATAGCTAATTTACACTCCTTGAAGACTATACATTGTTAACTAGACAGATCACGGGTTCTGGGCCATGCAAGGCCATTGTGTGTTTTTTGTTTTTGTCGTGTTATAATGGTTTTATCCACCTAAGTTAAGAAAATTATTTTTTTATATCAAGAGTAACTTATGTATAAGGGTTAAAGTTGTAATTTACCCTGATGTCTGGTAGGCAGATCACTTTTTTTTCTTGTTATAATAAATGTTTAGATCCTAACCTGAAAAATACTAACAACAGGAAATATTTTTTAAATTTTTTTTTATCACAACATAATATTCATTTGATCAAAAATCCCTCTTTCCCTGGTTAACACACTGTCGGTGAAGACCCAGTTGGTTACCCTTCTGAACAGCAACCTAAAATAGCCGTGGAGATCCGCAGCGACTGGCAGGTGGATGTAGTGAGGGGAAGGATATTATTTCAAAGTAGTCTGGTAAGCTAATTTCAAACGCCCAGAGGACACCCCGAAGATTTTTTTTAAATTTAATTAGTCTCTTGATGCTTATATATTTCATTTTTTTACCCACTTTGTTATGCCTTACGCTTAATTTATCGCAGACCCCATAGAGAAGCAGTTCCCAAACTTTCTCGACTCACGAACCCCCTTTCACAAACATCTGAGGTGCACAAACCCCCTGGTAAATATCCATAGCCACGCACTTAATTGTATACCACATTTTTATGAAATTTAGTTATTAACTGCAATTAAAATGTTTAATACTTTTAAATTAACTTACTATAGTTCGGTAGGTACTTTGGGATACCCCACCAAATATAATGGAATAATATTGAAACTACCTAAGTGAAAGTTAAAATAATTATACATTCATTTTAAAAATTAAAACTTAAATTAAATTAGCAAAGTACTGCAGTAAAATTTTCTTATCTTTACTATCACAATATTACCACATTTGACATAACTGAAATACTCTCCTGCGCTTGCTTTGGATGGCACAGAGCTTTAAAGTCAGGAACCACAGACAGTAAGTAAAGTCTCAAGTCACTTTCAGCATTGAGCTTGTTTCTGTATTTATCTATTAAATAGGCATATGAAGATAGAGATTTCTCATTCAAATACATTGAAGAAAATGGTAACAAAGCTGTAATAGCTTTATTCTCTCAATGAGAACTCCTCCTTTAAATTCCAAGGGATTGCAGATTCAATTGTTATTATTGGACATGGCTGGGAAATATTCTCTGAAGGTTCTTCCAAGTCACTTCAAGTGTCCTTTAACCACGTTCTTTACATTTTCTACTCTGAAGTCGTGAAGGGTATCAAAGAAATTCGTTTGATTTCTAATCAAACACATTTTCCAAAAGTTATTTTTTTAATGAACAACTCGATATGGTCTTGTACAGTAAAAAGGTTAGTATTTGACCACTGAGAGAGAGAGGCTTAAACTCTTCATTTTTGAGAAAATGTCTGCCAAAACCGGAAGCCACATTTAATCTTGAATGCTCTTTGCTTTGTTAAAGGGATGGTTGATAAGAAAAATGAAAAGTTTGTGTTTAAGTTCAAACAATCTTGTAAGAGTTCTACCTTGAGATAATCACCTGACTTAAGTGTGAAATGATAAACAGTTGTAAATGCTTCCCATTTCCTCACAGTGTTGAAAAAATCCATCATTATAGAAATATTTTGGCAAACCCGTAGGGGGTTCGTGAACCACATGTTGGGAACTGCTGCCATAGGGGAAGGGTTTTTTTTCTTTTAGGTTAACTTAAGCCAAAGATTTTATAATACTTCTGTTTTTCATTAAAGAGATATTATTACAACTGCAATAATATTATTATTAGCACCGCGTCTTACTACCTGTTCGGGTTATACGCACTTACAATCACCCTACCATTACACATTAGCGTGAGATGAAATGAAGGACCTACAGTTTAACGTGTGAATCCGAACCACGGTGGAGACCTGGCATTCCCCACATTCACAAGATGTCTTGTCAGAGGTGAAGGAAGGGTTTGGTAATCAGATGCCTAGACCGAGGATTGAACCCCGGCTGCCAGCACAGAAATCTGACACCTTACCCCTAGACCGCCAGGTCACCAGCAATGATAATAAAAAATCTTTGGTTCTTTAGATTACAGTCATGGATCAGAACTCCTGTAGAGTGATACTGTGGCATCATTTCCTTACAGATATGGAGTTTGTAGGTGGGATTTCGATGTTCTTCAACATGGAGATTCAAAGTGTTAATTTTGTTTGATCAAGTACAGCTCAAAATTTGTTTTTACCCTTTAACTTGGTTAACATAATTCATTATCAACACATACATGACCAGTTTAACCATGAAAACTTGCCTTATAAGTGATTAATTTATGATATATATAATTATATATATATATCTCTGAAATTTTCATTTTTTAAATGATTTGTCCTTTTATTCTCTTGTGTCTTTGGTGCTAAGTGTTCTTTTTTTAAGTATTAATAATGTTCCATATATGATAGGAAGTAATTTTGTGTAGTATTTTCTTTCTTAATTGTACAATTAATTGTTTTATGGTATAATTATTTTTGACTTCCTACATTATGTCAACAAAAAACTTTGGTGGTTTTCTACTATTACTATTGAAATCCTTTTTAAAAAATCAGGATTTGTGTGTTCACTAACATTATTTATTTTTAAGTTTCAAGAAACTAACACTATTTGTAGAATTGTATAAATTTATTTTTTAATATTCTGAAAATTAAATGACACCTGGATACGAGAATCGAAACCGAGACCTTTGGCTTAATACGCCAATGCTCTGACCACTGAGCGTTCCAGGAATCGTTCCCTGTCCAGGGTCATTCTTCACTCATATTTTAAGGCAGAGTCTATGATGAACGTGTGGAAATCTTTGGCTACAAATGTGTGATTTATTAAGATCACGAGCTATTAGATAACGCATCCACTTTCGACTTGGTAGTTGGGTTAATGTTGCCACTTGTACAGTTATTGTACTGAGTCGAAGGTGGCTGCGTTATCTGATTGCTCATGATCTTAATAAAATCACACATTTGTAGCCAAAGATTGCCACACATCCATTACAGACTCTGCCTTAAAATATGAGTGAAGAATGACCCTGGGCACAGAACAGTTCCTGGATAGCTCAGTAGGTAGAGCATTGGTGTACTAAGCCAAAAGTCCCGGTTTCGATACCCGTGTCCAGGTGTAATTTTTAATTTTCAGAATACGATATCTAGATAGAGTAATCCTCACTAAAAACATAAATAAAAGCTTTGGCTATTTGATTCATTTTTTTTAAATCATAAAAAAATAGTTTAATCCATGTTTATTGGTTGATGCTGATGAATTGAAAAGTTTTACCTGATCAGTTGAATACCAAAAATATTTGCAGATTGTTTTCTTTTACATAAAAGGACTCTCTTTACTATTTTCCTTATTGTTGAATTACATGTGTAAGCAAAATTGAAACATTGTTGGACCAAAACAAAGATAGTTCAGATTTTTTGTATTGTTAATTGTTTTGAAGGTTTTTATATGGATATTTGTTGGGTTGTGGCTTTATGAGATGGGTAGTACTAATGGTTCATTGGAAGGAAAGGTTAAAATTAATTGAGGCCATACTCAATCTTTTAAGGTGGGAAAGTATGGAACACAGTAAAAGGGCAGGGTTGGTTTTTTTTTTGTTTGTTTGTTTTTGCAGTTTTTGTAACAAAACTTTTTTTTCTCAAAAGAAATTAAATAATTCTACAGTAGAACCATATAGTTTAATTTTAGTCCTTGAGCCCCTAAAAATATTATAGAAAATATTGGATTTAAGATTATACATCTTGTAAAGAAAAACCTCCTTTTTCTTTTTGAGGTTTTTTGTTACATTTGGGAGAAGGTTCAGAAAGGAAGATTGTTCCCTTGGATTCAAGATATTTTTTTTTTCTCTTTAAAAATTGAAATTTGTTCTAAAGCTAATACTGTGTATTGGATTATAATTAGTAGGGACTTAATTTTTAGCAACCTTACCCCATATAATTAATTTAACTTATTTATGAATGTTTTAATTAATTGATTTTAAGAGACAGATAACAACATTAGATAATATTAATATTTGCTTTTATTTTTTTTAGAACTGTGGGTCCACTCCTTATTTAGTTTCTTTACTTTGTGTCTTATGATTTGTTTTGGATATCTGCATACCTGTTCAAATGGAATAGAAACGAGCACGATATAGTTATAGGAAATATACCCGCATGTGTGTTGTGCTAGGATTGTAATAGCCAACATGGTGGCAGTGATTTTGTAACGGCTACTAATATGTATGTATAGGAGTTAAGGTCACAATTAAATTAATTTAACTGGAACCTATTGTTAATAGCCTTGCACACATTACGGGTGTGGAAACTGGGAACCTTAACAATAAGGAATCAACAAACTGACACCTGCTTCTATGAACGCATGATTTATAATGTCACTCTCGCAATAGATTGGTCTGCCGATAATGGGGAGATTGTGGTTCCATCCCGGTTGAGTGCACTGAGAATGGTTTTTTTTTAAATGGATTATTTTAATATCTCCACACAATTGTGGGTGCACTTCCTTTAATATTAAACTTTCTCATCCCTAACACATTAGCGTAATTAGTACATAAGGGTATATAACCCGAACAAGTAGCAAGACGAGGTGCAAAAAAAAAAAAAAAATCAAACTGACATACCCAAAATAATGGCCTTTAAACTCACATTCCACAAGGTCATGGTGTGAATAAGGGTTGGCTCACTGGGATTAGCTATTCACACGTGATTCATCTCTGTTTTTCCTAATTACTATCCACGCTAATGGGAGTGCACTTTCATATACCTTCTTTATAGATTAAGCCATAAGTAATATAAATAATCCTGAATAATTATCATTTCATCTTTAACAAGTTCTCAAAATTATTTCGACGGTCTTGACTCAAATTATAAGACTGTCCCATACGTTCCTAGAACAATTAGTTTTATATTTGAAAGAAGGAACAAAAAAAATAATGATTTACATATACTCCATTTACCCTGAACGGTAGCACTCACGGCGCTAATAATAATAATAATAATAATAATAATAAACCAGAAAATTTAGCCTCGTTTACACGAGGCTAGTTTACTAGCTGTTAGTTACTAAATCAAACACAAGCCCCTCAAAACATCATGCCTTACACCCACAGAACGCAATCACCTCAACACATAACATGTTATACCCACAATGGCATTTTAACACAATAACCAACCAGAAAATACTGTACTCACCGCTAGTTTAACTAGCCTCGTGTGACCAGACTATTAGTATGTCTCACTAGTAAAAGCAGCTTTTACTAGCGGCCAGTATACTATTCCCGTGTGACACAAGTTTTAAGCTCAGTCCAAGTCCAATATTGATGCTCTAATAGATACAAAATATATATCTTTGAAATTGGGTGTGTTATCTCTCACCAAGTTGTATTTTGATTGTCGGTTTATTTGTTGTTTGTCCTAGTGTTGGTTAAGAATGAGTTGTTAACTGCACTTTAAGTGTAACTAAAGGAAACTGTTTCAAGAATGCCTTGCATTCGAATTAACTATACCTTGATTTTGGCAGGGAAAAACATTTGGAAGGTTTTTCACTTACCAGAATCATACTATATAGTAGTTTATCTTGTTGCATGCTTTTTGTCTCAAAAATTTGTCTTTTGCACTCACATTTTTGTACAGTTTTAAAAATATATATTTAAATTAACTAAATCATCCAACCAGATTCGGGGCTCTCCCTTTTCTTGGACAATATTTAATTTGGTAAATAAACTGCTTGCAGTGGTAAATCTTTACATTAAATACATTGGGATGTGCTGATGTTTAAGGTATCTGTACTTTAAAAAAATCCACATATTTTAACAATAAAATGTATTATTTAAATTACATTAGTAAGTAAATAACCACTAAAAATGCCTTTTCAGTAAATATATTAATTTTACCTGTATATATATACAAAAAATACAACCCAATTAAATAGGTTCAATTTGGTTACTGGTGCCTTTTAGAATCTACACATTTTATTTTAAATAGCAAAAATACCTGTGATAACGATGCAATGTATTGCATGGTTACCTCGTTAATGCTTTTCTTTGTTTCAAACGGAAAAAAACACTCTTCATTTCATTTCTTCAGACACCGTTTTTAATAAGTTTTTAAAAAAATATCAAAAATTTAAAATTTTGGCTTGAAGCTGCACTTTTTTTTTTGCACAAGGGCTGCTAATTTTAAAATTTCTACCCTCTGTGCGCTGTAGTTTTCACGCAAAGTTCATGACAAACACACTTCATTTTATAAATATAAATGTTTTTTTTACACCGGGTTCTGTTTTCAGCCTGTGGCCTAGATCTTTTTTTTTTTTATTCAAACCATATATTCTCCACTACCGGCTGACTAGGCCTGTCACAACTTCATATGCCTTATAATCTAACTTAAATATAGGACAGACACAACATTAAATCCCCAGCCATCAATTTATCATTGTAAAAGAGTAAACACATATTTTCATCAATGATAAATTTTCGGCCATGCCGGTAATCAAATTTGGGACCCTTAGCTTAGTAGGCAGGCATGCTACCGACTGAGCTAAGGTGTAGGTAGCACCAATGGGGAAATATGTGTACGGTTAAAATTCAATGATATATTTCATCTAGGGTATGAACAGAAAAAAAAAAAATTAGTCATAAGCAGGGCTTGGATTTTGATGAT